>JAZHYW010060280.1:0-32830 GCA_037355805.1 Ixodes ricinus | reverse complement strand
GTCGCCTTGTTAGTTTTCCTTTTCTTTAACGTGTAGTTCAATTTTGAACGTTTTTGTCGCGGTTTTAGCCGAAGCTATTAGCTTTCGTTGGCTCAGGAAATATTTACCCTAGCACCTATTTAAAACGTTATTGACACTAGCTTAAGCTTAATGAATATATGAGAGACGTCATGTTTAGGCTCCTCCAAAAAACAAAATCACAACATCTCCACGTGGTGAATGATGTTGATTGGGGCGAAGATACTGATTTTATTGTTCATAAGTAGTGCTGATGGTGCAGATTTTTTTTATTGCTCATAGGTAGTGCTGAGTTCCGGGTTGCGTTTCGACTTCATTATTACTGCTTTATGGTTGGTGAAATGCAGAGCCAGTGGTTCTTCTAGTGGATCAGCTTGGATCCGCTAGAAGCCGTGGGAACGCACCTCCACCGCTTAAGTCAACGGTCCATGTCAGAAAGAGAATGTGTGGTATGGAACGTGGTTATATACGCATTTGAGCATTTGACCGCAGCGCCCTCTCGTCTATAAACGTTAAGCCAATGCATGCAAAGTTTAACGCGATTATATACGCATATGACCGCAGCGCCCTCTCCTGTATAGACGTTGAGCGGCTACATGCAACGTTTCATCCATGACATCCTCAGCTCTTGAGTTACTACATCTCAGAGCCCCCTACTCGTCCCGCAGTCGTGGCCGAGTGGTTAAGGTGATAGACTAGAAATCCATTGGGGTCTCCCCTACAGGTTTGAATCCTGTCGACTGCGCAAACATTTTTTTTTAAGAAGACAGATGGGATGGCAGGCGATGTGAGCACGGACGCCGGACGAATGGACAAGGCTAGACCCTAAGGAGCTTTGCCCCTAAAAGCCCGAAATATTCAATCTTATCCGATCCAAGCACAAGCTGATCGGGGCGCGCGTGGCTAGCGTGGCGGTGTACTAAGCTGGGTGCATTGATACACCTATAGGATTTTAAGGTAGAGGAGGGGGCTCATGGTCGGTGTACAAATCACTGGCTGGGTAACGGAGGGTTAGTCTTTCAAAAAAGGGTGCATGTGCGCCCGATGCACCCGACTACAACTTTTTTTTCTTAGAATGCAGTCGGGGAGTAAATATGTGGAGCACTAACCGAAAAATCGCGGATGTGGTATTGGCGCTAAGAGTGCCGCGCAGCGACAGAGCGATATTGTTAGCGCGAAGATGACATCGGCGCTGTTTTCGCATTTTATTTTCAAAGAACAACGACGGCACAATATTTTAGCACTTTTGGTAATGTTCCAAATGAACATATCACACGACAGTGCTAGTTAAGACAATAGCCTTTCAAGTCTAACGAAAAAAAAACTGAAAATGGTGATCATTTGCTTGCGCTAACAGCGTTCGTGCGATGCACGCACTACAATTCTGCCAACCACTCGCTCATGATGCTTTCCTCGCTGCCCGTCGTCATGCCAAAGTTTCGTCAACGCGATGAAAGTTCAGATTATGGGAGTCCCTGCGGCGAAACTGAATATCAACACTTCTGGCCATACACTTGCCGGCCATGATTATGTCTTCGGCGGCCAAGCTGAAAATCAGCACTGCCGGCCAGCCATTTGGCGATCCCGTTTATGTCTGGTGGCCAAGCTGAAAATCAGTACTTCTGGCCGAACACTTGCCGACCGTGTTTATGTCCCCGGCGGCCAAGTTGAAAATCAGCACTTCTGGCCAAACACTTGCCGGCCGTGTTTATGTCCCCGGCGGCCAAGCTCAAAATCAACACTTTTGGCCGAGGACTTGCCGGCCGTGTTTATGTTCACGGCGGCCAAGCTGAAAATCAGCACTTCTGGCCAAACACTTGCCGGCCGTGTTTATGTCCCCGGCGGCCAGGCTGAAAATCAACACTTTTGGCCGAGCACTTGCCGGCCGTGTTTATGTTTACGGCGGCCAAGCTGAAAATCAGCACTTCTGGCCAAACCCTTGCCGACCGTGTTTATGTCTCCGGCGGCCAAGCTGAAAATCAGCACTTCTGGCCAAACACTTGCCGGCCGTGTTAATGTCCCCGGCGGCCAAGCTGAAAATCAACACTTTTGGCCGAGCACTTGCCGGCCGTGTTTATGTTCACGGCGGCCAAGCTGAAAATCAGCACTGCTGGCCAAACACTTGCCAAGCGCGTTTATATCTACGGCGGCCAAGTTGAAAATCAACACTTCTGGCCAGGCGCTTGCCGGCAGTGTTTATGTCTCCGGCGGCCAAGCTAAAAACAGCTAGTTTGTGGCCGGACTCTTGCCGGCCTTGTTTATGTCTCCGGTGGCCAAGAACTAAAAGTGGCCAAGCTGTCCAGACACTGGCCAACCGTCGGCCGATCGAAAGTCACTTTGTGGTGCTGCTTGGGCCTAGTCCGCCTGCTGTTAAAATGATCACTGTCGAAAAACCCAGTATAACTTTTCGCTATCCGGAATATGGAACTGGAAATCTATCTGGATTCTATCTGGACACTCTCTGGATTTTAGTTTTTCAGAAATTATTCCTTTGTCTACAATCTGGATTTCTGGTTTCCAGAAACAAATTCCCAGTTCCATAATCCAGATAGTAAAAAGTAGTACTGGATTTTTCGGTAGAGCTGGTAACAAATGTGAGCCTCTGAGTGCAACAGAGAATCATGGTACATCCAACAGAGTCTGTTTTGACGCCATCCATCTAATAAGCATTGTAACCAGAATATTCATTGTTGATCTGAAAGAAAAAAAACGATGTGCGAGGCACTCTGGAGGAAAGTCTTTTTATCGTATGTTGTTAATGAAAAAAAAACGAAAACGAAATAGAGGATTATTTATTGGTGGAATCTTGGGGAATGCTTTGGCACAAGCATTTGGGAAACTCCACTCACGTCCCCCTTTGAGAAACGCTAACGCTGACCTCTTCACTTTTCTGTTTAGGCTATCTCTTTTGACTATTTCTTTTCGTCCTCTATTTTTCGCTGCCTAGTTTCGGCCTTGTTACGGGGTCAGTGTTAGCGTTTCCCAAAGGGGGCGTGTGTGGCGTTTCCGAAAAGTCATGCTATCGCATTCCCTAAAAAGCAACTAGTGTATCATCCCGTAACTTTGTTTTCACCCCTTTCCTGCACTCTGCCTATCAGAGTACGTCGACGCCCTTGGAAACGGTCATCCATACCACTCCTGGAAAGAACCACATCCATGCCACTCGTGGAAGGAACCGGATCTATATCACTTATGGAGTGAACCGCATCCATCGTTTAAACTGCGCACACGCATCACTGCCCACGCATCGCTACTACGGAAACCCAGAGCGAAGAACATCGGGTGACGCCTCCTCCTCACTGGCTCCGCACCAACTGGGCCATGCTCCTTGACGAAAACGAAAACGCTCGTTTTTACGAGAGCCTGGTGGCTGTCTGTCAGTTTGTCAGCGCCGGAGAGAGAGAAACAAAGGTTGGCGCGTACTAACGTCAGCGCTTCGGACAAGTGAGAGCGTCGCATGCGTCACCCTCTCACCCTCATTCTCTCTTTCTTTCCGGCGCTGACAAACTGACAGACACCGCCGGGTTTTCGTCAAAACAAACGTTCCAATGCTAAAGCAATAAAAAAACGAACAATAAACATACCGCAATTGTGGAAGCGGGAGTGCCCGCTGGCACTATTTCGATAGCAGGTGACGTCGTTACTTTGACGCTACCCGAAAGCGGAGATTGTCACATCCCTGTCGCTCTTTTCTTAATTTGTTTCTGTTTGAGGAAGCCTGCGGAACTAAAATAACCCTGCCGGTGGCGCCCAAATTCTTACATGTTTATTACAGATTGCAATTGGAGCAAACAGCCTGGAGTTTGGTCATCAAATTTGAAACTGAATTATGCCCTCTAAAGTCGTTAATAAAAAAGTAATTTAAGTGCCTCGAAGATTTTCTTTATCTTGTTTTCAATATTTACCTTCCCAATATTTGCGTTTTATCGAGTACAGTGAACATGGGCACCTGTCACAATGAACGGCCAAGTTTCCCGAATGTGACCGCTTACAGAAAGATCATTCTCCCAGTCCTTGTCGTTTACGCTTCACCCCGTCTGCCCGATGTACGTCCTCCCGCACGATGTGTGGTATATCATAAAGCACCGATGTCTTGCAATCTACATATTTGTTTACATGTTTGTTTTGGTTTTCTTTTCTTTTTTAGTGGACTCAGTTTTAGTGCATTCAGCTTTGTTATACTTTGAGTAGGGTCTTGACTCTAGAATCACTGTCAGACCGTGTGACGAGCTAGAAGAGGTGATGATGGTCTCTCCGCTAGAGTTCGATTGTATTGATCTCAGCCTTTTTTTTTGATTGCGGTAATTTTTGGCAATTTTCAATCCGAGCTTTTGCTACTTACCCGCAGCTCGGTAGCAAATCACTGGCGCGATACGTTGAGAAACCAGTTTTTGCGGACGGTCTAAAGTGGGTTCGAAATATTAGTGTACACGCTGTAACAAAATAAATTGAAGATGCAAAAAGAAAGGAAAAGAAAGAAGCGCCAGACATATACACAAGAAACATGTGCGGTTATTTACTTAAGCATATACATAACCTACATTCGAGTAGATTTATTATGAGCATTCTGCTTCAGATGACCTTGATAATGAATTCGTTTCTTGCTTCAAAAAGTGAAACATTTATTATATTTTTACTAATTTATTACCCCCGAAATAAATTATACCCATTGCTTTGTAATTTCATTCTAAAAACCGTCTAGTTCTCCACTCAACGTTTGATAATTAAGCTGGCGGATATTCTTTACGAAAAGTACATTAAGGTGGCACAACATATGACAACTTCATAAAAAAATAAAGCATACCGTTCTGCGTCGGCTGTTGTAAACTATTTTCTGAAATATAGTTTAAAACACTCTCCACTGACGGTGATATTTTTATTAAAATATGTAATTCCTTCATTGCAGCGCGTCTGCAGTAGTGTGACATCATATTGCACCTAAATCCACGAAATCACGAACATATAACGCCCTGAATAATACAAAAAGGCGACCGAGTAACCTCTTAAAATTATTTAATTCTTGATTGTTTGGCCTCGCACTTCTTAAAAGTAGAAGCACATAGGCCAACCACCTCAGAAACGCAAGAAAAAAAGAAATTATTAGAGTATAACGGCGGAAGTGGGAGGCTATCTTTCTTAAATACAAACAAAGAAGGTACCTTTTTTTAAGGCACATTTTTTGTATATCACAGGTTTCTAGCAGAATACACTGTGTTTAGCGATTTGTTAAAAGTCTGGATTTGACCTTTTGGGCGCACAGGTTAATGTGCAAAAATAACGAAGTTTCAAACAAAAGCACAATATTCTTTTGATATAAACTGCGAATCGCAGAATTATTAAGGGGCGATGAACCAACGTTGTCACATATAACCATTGTGTTTAATTTATGGGGACGAAATGATTGCTTCCGCCCTAAATTCAGGATATGAAGAGTATAACGACGTAAAAGGGCAGTTGGGTCTCAGCACTCAGCTCGAGAATTCAGATAATCATTGTGGTGTCCCACGGTAGAGCAGCAGGTTAACGAACTTCTCTTCATAAAACAGCTGCACTTCCTGCAGCGTAGCACTGGCTGGCTCCTCCCCAGTTATGTTAGAACCGAAAGCAATGCTCTTTAATATATAAAAGAAAAAGGGACAGTACTTGTTCCGGAAATAATCTGTGAAGGTTAGCTGAGTTAAAAATCAACCAAGGGTGTCATTTTTTCCGCTTAAATGTGCATGTAATGCGGAAAACGTTACATGAGTTACAATATGTCGACAATTTCTCTTTTGTTTGTGTTCATTTGTGTCACTAAACATAGTACATTTCATCTAATAAGTGGCTAAACTAAGCTATATTGCTTTATTCAAATAAAATTTATGTTAGATATTAGGAGGTCGTGAAATATTTCGAATAGAATATTGTATTACTGATTTAATTTCCAGCACTATCGACTACGAGATTTTTAGCCTAAAACATATATACACGAATATCTCCTGCTATTTATAGGTTCTCAGTTTGGAGTATGTCCTTTTATCTGTGGTCCTTTCATTTATGCCCATTTCATTAATAAAAAGTGTTATTTTTTACTATTGTCACGATTTAAATATGAATAAGTTTCGCTTACTTACTGTAGGCATCAACTAAAGTTTTGGTTGAATATTGATCTCTACCGAATATTCAATGTTTGTTCACGGCCTTCTCAAACATCGAATCTGCACGAGGCATTGCTAGACACATTTTTAAAGAGTGTTTGGAAACGGGGGTAATTTTAGTGAGAAAATTATTAGGGAACATCAACCTATCTACACCATTGCTGGTATGCTGATATAAGTCGTATAGTGAAGAAACTGCTCATGAGGTTTATTTCGTGTTCATATGAGTACCTAGCAGCACCTCAAATATGTTTCTCTAGAAACTCGAGAAGTTTTTAAGCGTAAGATTTATGCTGCTTATCGTGTTAGTTGAAGAAGCGTTTAATCGCTTTATTTAGCATTTTGTACTGTTTACAATCGTTGCTTTCCGATCCAAATGCAAAAAGGTTTTCTGCAAGATTCGTAACTTGTGGTTTACGTCTACGATCAACGGTAAGAAAATTAACATAATAAAACCGAAAAATGCTATTTACCATAGAGCAGTGTGTGTGTATTAATGTCTCATCTCCTCTAAATAAAAAAAGATTGATCCTATGACCTGAAATATGTAATATTGTTTGACAACCTTTTTGAGGATGATATAGAACTGAAGAATCGATGAACAGCCTTCAATTGCTTGTTTTCATATGAACATAATAAAGGTAAAAACTAAAACAGGCATTTTGTCATTGAAACAATTCGATTATGTATAACAGAAACAGACGATTAGTGGTTTTTGTTGAACTTACTCAAATTGTACACTCTACGAATGCTTCTATTATCTACTAAGCGCCACTGACATTCAGTTTGTGCAATTAACTGACAAAGATAAGGTATTCTCAGTCCTAAAAAGTTCAAAAATTAAAGTTAGAGCTTTGATTGTTGTGAAGAATTTATTTAAACATGTTCAGATGTTGCTGGGTTCGTGTGTGGCGCATATTTAAAATGTAAAGTTAAAGAGCGACACCTTCTCATAAACTATGTCACAAATCGTAAGTACTTTATTGTACTATAAAGCTGAGGTCCTAGACAGAAAAATTACTATGATTTTTTGTTTCAACACTATCATGAAAATAACAAGAAAAAGTACACGTAAAAGGTGATATTGCCGCGCGCATGGCGAAGTCAGCAACCCACGCGTGTGCCACGAGGAGGAATGGGGTTCCAACAGCGTGCGAAACTCACTTGGCCCGAATCATCATTTCATAATTTGATACGCTTCAGAAAAGTTCCAGTTCATTCTCAGCTGTTGTCAAGTGTTATGGGTCGGAATATTTCTGAACGCACCGCGTGCTAAAACCCAGCGGTAACGCGCTTTTCGGGCAGTCGGCCTTCTGTCGCCGACGAAAGATGCGTGTTACTTACCCCTTTACGTTTGTAGGCACACGTTCGCCTCGTTGTGCTTATTTCCAGTTTTACATCCATGGCCTTTATTTATGCTCGACCATATCTTTTATGCGAAAAATGTCAATGCTTATGTGCTTTGAATCTTCTTTCCGAAAGGGGTGTTCGACAGAACTTATACACTTGGAAGAAAATTATATAGCTTAATTTTTTCGTCTAGCTATTAAAAGGTATCCAACCATTTATCGAAAGCCATCGGCTGTCTCACTTATGACACATGACTCCCAAAAGAAAGCAAATAATATTCAAGGATGTTATCAGTATTGGTTCTGATATCTTATATAATTTCTACGTCGATGACGTCGATAATATAATAGACAATGTACGTGTAATTATCTACGGAGAGGATACGTGTATTTTCCTTAGAGCCCGACGCAGATGAAGTTATGATTGCACAAAATATTTTTGTTAGAGTTAAGAGCTGGGGCGATATCGAATTAATCGAAACCAGATACCACCAAATGAAACACTGTTGTATACAGACCACAATATACAGATTGTTTCTATATAAAAATTATTTCTCTAGACGCACTTCCCGACACAGCGGCCAAGTTTAGGCCAACTGGGTGAAAAAAGCGCGCAACATTTTAGCGCTATGTTGGTGCCCTAAATGGACATTGTTTTACAAGATGTAGTGTTTCTGACGTCATTTTAATTCCACATATAGTATATATGCAAGGTTTGTTTACCATCAACTGAGGATAATCTGAAAAAGGACACCTGGAATAGAAAAATTTATAATTCTGTAAAACCTTAAAGACCAATTTTCCAAGAACAGGAAAATTAGCAACCATATCAGCAACATAGTTCTTGCCTTCTTTCGAATATATTCGCCATGCATCGTATACTCCGAATAGACGTGTGTTATCTGTAGCCTAAGTGTACATGTAGAGCATTTTTTTTTTAAATCAGAACCTTCAATCATACTGTTTTCTGCGCCATTTATTGGCCACGTTAGGTTGTGAAAAGTCCGCCATACCAAAACTTAAGATGAAAACGCCGAACGCTTATAGTGGTCGATGAGACATGAGAGTGTAGCGCGCCTTTGGTACAAACATGTGGATCTTTTGTAACGAGGTAGAGGGGCTTAGAGCGATAAATTGGCAGGCAAAAGTGACCCCCCCCCCCCTTGGATGTCGCCATGTGGTACACATTGACCACTAGACACGTGACGTTACCAAATCCTGAGATTTTTAGGCAAAAGCGAGCCGAGATTTGTACTGCGATCGCTGTAGAAGACAGGAGAGACTATTTTCAGATACTGTTAGCCCCAGAGATCAATCTCTAGTTCCGATAAAAACGCAAAATACAACACCGCGGCTGAGGGCGTCTCGTGCAGACATTGCGGAGCTGCCCGAGTTTTTGTTGTAAAAGCACCTTTTGTGACTTAAGACAAACGAAACATAGCTTATCTTGTCGGTACTGTTATTAAAGCTCAATACGCAATTATTTGTGCGCGCTAATTGGTTGAATAGTAGACGTAGAACTATAAGGTCACGTGTTTAGGGGTCAAAAATGTGCAACATGGTGGCAACCAATTGGAGGTCACTTTCAGTTGCCAGTTTATCGCTCTAAGGCCCTCGACCTCGTTGGTATTTTTATAAGTTGCCGCTACAGGTTGGTTTACGACGAGTCGCTACCCGCGGCCCGGTGGAAGCCGACGTCACTTCCGGGTGAAACTTCCGTCGCTCTTTTCTTGGTTTTGGTTTTTCACTGTCCTCACGGTATAAATCTGTCTTAAAGTTGTATAAAATCTAACGGCGGCTATATCATTATTTTCGACGACGTGCAGCAAATATCCAAGTAGAATGTACCGGTAAACATTTCAAAATCTAATTAGGGCACTATAGGCAATTGAATCGGTAATTGTCACACTAGGCTTGTAACGTGGCATCCGCCGCGGTCGATAATATTGTTTTAAGGGAAGCGTTCATTTAGGTCAACTGCCCTCTTATAAAAAACATTTTCTGTTTTTGGGGACAGACCATGAATAACACTTATAGCTTTTAAAATATAGTCCAGATCACTATAAGTGTGGTACGAATGATCCTCAAACATTGCATGTGTTGGGATAAATCGACGAAACATATCAGCCAAATATTTTATGAATATTTGCGCTAAAAATCATTACACGCTCCTCATTTATGTAATTCTCAATAACTCCAGCTACTTCTTTACACACACAAAAGATTCTTGACAGCTGTACGCGAACGCAGCCAAAACTTGCCATATGCTTCATTTTATTCAGGTTGATTTTTATATTTATTTTTACTCCACCTTACTGCGGTGTCCTTGGTGATACCGCAGAAGGGTGACCATGCTAGCCAACGCCCCTCACCAGAAAGTAGTTTACATCAAAGACGGAACAAGCAGGACCTTGCAATAATGAGTGATAATACTAAACAATTTGCTGCTGTTGATGATAAGGCCAATGCTACCGGAATCAAAATCTAAGCGCCACGATTCGCCTGTCACCGACAAACTGGCAAGAAAAGACTTTGAGAATAATAATCTCTTCCCTAGGGATTTTTATTGTCATTCTCGTCTAGCTCGCTTTGCACCTTTGCATTAATTGCATTATAATCATAACCTTAAAATGCAGGCCGTTCATCCTTTTGGTGTTAGACTGGTAGCAGCTGATAAAACCCGTTTTCTCTAGTGACGTCTAACACCTGGCTAGCTCAGTTGGTAGAGCGCTCCACCTGTAACGGAGAGGTCACGGGTTCGACACCTGGACCAGGCGGATTTTTTCGGTCGCGCACCGGTCACCGAGCTGTGTTTGGAGATTTGTGTTCGTCCTTTGTCCCTCTTGTTCCCCTTCTCCAGGAATTATTATTGTCATTCTTGTCCAGCTCGCTTGCACCTTTGCGTTAATTGCAGTATAATCACAAAGGTATTCATAGTTTCAGCGGTTCCGTTTACGCCCACGCGTGGTATCCGTGAAAGTAAGTAGCTAAGAGTGACTTTTAGACCTATAAATCAAGTAATAAAAATTGGCGGAATATTTTTAATCTGAGAAATATTGGATTTGTTTGTTTAGTACCTAATTTCAACTTTTGATTTACTCGTTTCATTAGGCTCAGAGCTGACTGAAAATTAAGTGGTCAGCGTGTCCATTCAGTTAAATTTCTCACAAACTAATCTGGCGATTGTTTGTCACCTTTATTTACAATATTTAAGGTAAGCTTTTTGCAGTTTCTTTGATCTCTTAAAAGTAGTACAATAACAGATTTGTTTAACTATAGTATATGCCAGTCAATCGCGTCAGCCGGCGTGTTGCCCCGGTTCCCGGCAATTTATTTAAACATCCGAATCACTCGTTACCATGGGCAAGTTGCTACGTTTCAGGGAATATTCCATGGCGAACCTGAGAGCTTGCTTCATCCCTGTTCTAAATAGTTATTGCAAAATTAGGTTTACGATTCATATAACTCCGTAGGGTATATAAAAGTAAATAATAATTAAGATAAGAGACACACATTCGGTAATTGCAAGATAACACAGCTGACCATTTTTGCGGTGCAGTGGCAGTCGTTTTATATAGGGTGGCTCCAGTGGGTTTCACGCTGTAAAGCGAGCCGGTAACATCGAATACCACACATCGAAAGCCCAAACTTTCACCAAATGTGCATTGTTGTGGTGAATGAATTTTAGCTAATTAAGTTTTAAATCATATTTTCCTTTTCTGTTAAAAAGACCACAAAACTTGCCAGGGTCAACGCCGGACGGGTTTGCCGACGACAGAGTTTGTGATGCTTGTAACTTGTGGCGCCATCTCCCGATAGGCGAAGCGAGTGAGACGACGCACACAGTCGTCGTTTCGATGCTTTTTTGGCAGTTGCCCCTTTTTGTTTCATTTACAATGCATATTCTTTTTGCTTTATCTTCCACTTCGAGATTCAACGTTCGTAGTGTCAGTGCTTCCTATTCAAGCGTTTCTGTTAGGCCTTCCAGGAAAACAAATGAAGGAAACCACCTCTAACGGCCGCGACGCGCGCGCGTTGCGAACGATGATAACTGTTCTCTGCTAAGGTAATTTCTGAAGGGACCTTTCTGGCCTTCGGGAAGAATAGCTGATCGGGCTGGGGTTGTAGACAAATAAGCCGTGTTCGTTCCTTTGCTTTGAAACTGTTCAAAAAACAAGCTCGCCGTAAACGTGCATCAAAGCGAGTTCCTCTCGCAATCACTATGATTCTTCGTGAGGTGACTTACGTCGTACAGTTGACTGGGTGTGCTGGTGTTATTTTAGATGTTACAACTAAACTTTTTTAGATATAAAAAGCGCGGCATCATGTGGCATGTACACTATATTATTGGAATGTCAAGACTCGCTAAATGTAATTTCTGAGGCCTGTCGTATACATCGGTAAATAGGTATTCTTTGCGCGGCGAATACCAATACATTTAGGATATCATGTTTTCAAACTTTTGGACAGTTAAGCACGTTATGAATTGTAACAGTTCAGTGGGTGGCGGTGTGAAAAATCTGCCTACAATAAAATAAATATTCAGTCGCATTCATTTTGTTGTTCTCTCATTCGACAAAACTTGTTTACATTTGTTTGGTTTTATTCCGAAAACGTGGTAGAACGCACTTCCTAAGACCTCACTAAATTATACCTATGCGTCATAAAACGTAAAGATAGAGAAACAAAATTCCATAGTTTCGCCGCCAGTAGTATTTGCACTTGTGTGTTTGTAAGTCAAAGATAGTGAAACCATAGCCCGATCGGCTAAAGTTCGCAGAGGCTTCGAGGAGAGACCAGGCTCAAACCAGTGAATCTATCCGAGCACCGTTTTGATCCGGCGCTTTCTATATTTCCCTCGTATAATCGTTCTTTTTTAAATTTTCTCATGTGTATGATGCCGCTCAAACATTTTTTTTTCTATTCTTATTCCATTCTATTCTAAAAAAAAAGCATTTTACGACATCAACGAGCGGATGTCCACCGGATGCCAGCTTAAAGTATTCGTGTGTTTTCAAGTTTCGTACAGACCACCATGCTGTTTGAAAACAATTTAAACTTTCCCAAAGCCAAGGGCGCAGCGCTTGCGCAGAAAACAACTTTCGCGTTTGGTGAGGCTTTGCCCACGTGCCGCGCCGACAACAGCCCCTACGCAGCGGCGTGACCTCTGGGGATCGGGATGGTGTATAAAATCGAGTGCTGTCACTCAGGAAACGGCAACAGGAATCGAAGTGCGGTAGCAGAATATCAACTCTTCAGAATAATGCCATTTGTCCCGCTCACCGTAACTATTCTGCTGGTTCTTCTTCAGAGCACATCTGCAAGAAAGGCATACATGGAACGAAATCCGGCGCTGCAAGAGTATCAGGATCAATCTTCGGTAAGTTTAAATTGATAAGAATGAAGTAAAAAAATATATTTTGTTACTTTCTATCGTGTCCCCGCGTACCTGGTATTTCCCAGACTCAACCAAACAAGAACAATGAAAACTGACTCGACAATAACAATATACCGTTGTCGTCTCACCGCGATCTCACGTTGCAGTGCTTCCCGCTCGAAGAGACATGGCACATGGCGTACAGAAACTACGAGTTCGATCCCACAATGGGCTACACAGCTCGTTGTGTCAGATACAGCCAGATTCGTCTCCGGACTGAAATGGTCGTCACCCTGTCTTTCTCCAGTACAATCCAAACTTTGTCATGTGAGTACACTCGTTAAAATGAGTTTTATCTATCTACCAATTTTTTCACATGACCGCTTCTTAATAATGTCCCAGGAAAGCTTCTAGAAAAACTTGCAGTCTGCATCTGAGACTATGCTATCGCTGCATTTTCCTCGAATAATGTTTAGTCTTCCTTTATATTCAAGAACGTAAAAACTAGTCACTGAAATAAAAAGGAAATAAAAATACTGCGCTACAAAACTAGCAAATACAAGTTAAGAACCACGGAAAAACACCAAATGTCTGGTCGCATTTTTTTTGTAAGAACAGCGGGCTTTAGTTTTGACGAGCTTATGAAGTTTTTAGCGATTCTCAAAAAGTTAGTATGCATGTTCGTGTTTTTGTGTATTCTAGAACACTGCGCTCATAGTTATGTTATGGTAAAATGAAGTCCTTAGTGACTGAACTTACAGCACGAATTCATTTACAAATTCACCTTTTTTGGTGAGTTGCTCTTCCGGCGCGGTTATGAGAGCACGAGCAAATAAACAATAATAATTTGAGTAAAATGTATCATCTTTTACGTAATTATATGGTATAGATTACCGTAGCAAAAACTTGTAAATCAGAAGGTCTAATCTGCATTGAAGAGCTGTAAACAAATATTTTCTATGCATGGTACGCGCTTTTGTCGGATGAGTTATCAAAGCGTCGGTGGTTTTCATTTCCAGTGATCTAACAGTGACCCTCAGATCGACTCCAGGGTACACACTCAAAAACGAAATGAATTTTCATCCTCGAGGTTGTGAGTATTGCATTCGAGGTCTCTCTACGGTGGAAGTGTAAACTATCATTTTCCTTTAAGTATTATGGTGTCCACGGGAACTTAATGCCAAAGCAAAACTCGTTGAGGCGCGTCAGTCCGTACCAACGTTACTAGAACCACTCAGTTGAAAAACTGCCCATAGTGCCTGCTTTAAAAGAATGGCTCCGATCCGTACTCGAGACCCGAGCTAAAGGCGATCGCAACGCCACCATTTCTCCCGCAGCGTTAACTCCGGGAACTGCACGGCTGCACGTCGAGTCGGGCAGGGGCCGTTGGCGCCATCTCACAGTGCCTTCTCGCAGTAGCTTTGTAAAGCAACTTTCACGTTTCAACTCGTCGCTAAAGGGTGGCGCTGTTATCCTACTTAGCTCGGTCTCGGTGGACGGCAGCGGCCCGGGTTTCGAGGGTGAGTTTCCCCACTGAAGGCTGCGGAAGGCGTTCCGAGCGGGGGCAGTAGCTCTCTTCCACGAAGTATGAGGCGCTGCGCATGCGTCCACCGCCCAGTGATTCAGCGTTTTCTGCCCGGGTGATAAGCGCCGGAAAGGTTTTATCGAACCTGAACTTGGTCTCTCGCTATAAACCTTTACATCGCTTATCACATGGGCGAAAAATGCTGAGTCACTGAGTTGTGGACGCATGCCCAGCGTCTGATATCAACAGAGCAACAGCGCATGCCCAGAAGGCATTCCACAGCCCAGAGCAGATCAAAGATGCCAGCGCGCCAAAAGCCAATTTTTACAAAGGTCTCCACTGACCCCGAATCGGAGCTGACGGTACGATCCGAATTATGAAGCAGCCCCAAAAGTGCACCGTCATTGCGCTCGTCGTTTTTGTGCGTTTGCTATAACCGGCTGAGTCGCAAAAAACAATCACGAACCATTAGTGCACCGTGATCCTGCGTTTTTATTTGTTTTATTTTCGATGTGTGATTGTTTTAGCTGGTTCTGCAAAAATGCAAAGAGGATTAGCTCCGTGACACGCACTTTTGCCGCTGCTCGATTGGCTGTATTGTACCGTACCGTCATCTGTGCTCGGTATTTACCTCAAAACAGAGCTTAATCGCAGTGAAACCAACAAATAAAATCGAGAAGACGCATTAGACTGGTTACGTAAAACATTCGTAACCCGCAGTGCATTCCTACAAGCAGTGCGCAAAGTTTTCCTTTTTCGCACTGCGCTCTGGCGGTAACATCACGCTCCCCCACTGCGCAGGCGCGACGCCCTCGCCTCTCCCCTCCCCTCCCCTCGGCTCCACGGCTTCCGTGACCATGCGTCTGCGTTGCTCTGCTTTTCTTCGTGTTTCATTTGTTTCTGAGGCGCGTCCGCTTTGACCTTGAGCGGCCCCGGCGGCTTCTGTGACGAAGCGTCTGATATGACGAGTCCCAGCCAGTGGGAATGTATGCATCAATTCGCTATATGGGCTTTACTCCATGGGAAAGGAGAATTTAGGGGCTGACAATTCAGGTGCCGTTTTGCGCGGCTTCAAAAGACGATAACGCCAGCTCGCTCCATAAGCTAATTAATGCTCTCGCATTAAAAGAAATAATTTTGTCTATTAATGCCTTAAGGTGATAGATTTGTAACGGACATTGAAACATCCATAAGACTACATATTGATCCCTCGCAAAAACAAAACCACCTTCTCGTTAAAAAAAAAAGGATTAGATACAAGGTGCCCCCAAAAACACTTTTACAGGGATTTTTTTTAATTGCAAAAATAAGCTGTGCATTGTCCAACATCCATTTTCCGCCCAAAGGCAGCGCTAGAAGTCGGAACCAGAGGCCAAAGTTTCAGCACGAAGCAATATTTTGCTCAAAAGTTATGGGTGATTTTTTTGAAACGTTCAATGGGAGAATGGCGCTAGACGGAGCTCTCGAATACATGGAGATATAGGGCGCAAGAAACTGAATGCAGGCGAAAATGGGCCCAATTTTACCATTCAAATTTTCAGTAAATCACTTAAAACCTTCGAATAAAAAAAATTTGTTCGTGCTGAAACATTGCCAACTGGTTCGGACCTCTAGCACCACCGTTTTGGCGGATTATTAATAATAGTTTAACTTTGCAATAAAAAAAAAAATTGGTGGACAGATTGTACTTCGTTTTACATTAGGTCCAGACGGAGCTGATTCTATGAGCTAATGGGAGCAATCAAAGAGAATCGAAAGCGCACCAACATGATGTTCGTATTTCTGTACTTGTTTCGCTATCGCTGAACACATTCTGTTCAAAGGGGCACAGAGACTTGCGTTTGTGGCGATGTTCGATTGGTGCTATCAGGGTTTATACATATTGACTTAATCTCGACATTCTTTAAGAACTAGAATCGCACAACTACCGCAAAAAATATTGTCGTAAAACATTACTGAACCATTTTATCGAGTTCAGAGATAAGTTAAATGAAATACCCAATATCGATCATAAATCGGTCATTCTAGTTGACATGTCTCTAATAAGCTTCAGTATTTCACTTGGTTAAAAAGTCCAGGTGAGTGAATTTATTAAGGAGAACATCCGATAAAATCTATTTTGCATCTTTGCAGCTAGAAGCTTTCTGTCGGCCTATTCAGCGTACAAAGACGTCAAGAATTGCAATGTACTCCGCGTGCCATACGCAGGCGGTAAGACCAGATTTGTTTTACGGCATCAGAAGATTTTCTAACAAAACCTCCCCACCCTCCCTCCCTCTAATTCCAAAACTTGGTCCGTAACCGCATTTTCCGCTTAATATATATGGGATTTTTTGCGACACGCGCGTTTTATCCTCAAAGTTTGCTAAGTGAGCCATCTTTGAACCGTGCAGAAGGGGCATGTGTCCTGCTCGTTCCCAAGAGTCAACTGGAAATCACTCGGTGTGCTGCGACTTCATCTTTGACCTCCTCTGCGGCAGCGGCCCCAAGTTCAACATATCCGACAGCAGCTGCCCGTAGAAGGCTGAACGCAGCCTCCTGCAGCGTCGTTGCTGCGGTTCAATTGACCGCTGTCTCTAGATATGTACGGTAGATGGCTTTGCACCTTACACCGGTTTTTAAAGGAAATATATTCCACATCTATAAAATAAGACTTGTTTTGCTGAACCTCTTCATTTCATTTTACTGAGGCGTCGTGCAATTATATAAAGTTGGAATGTTTTCACTTTCTCAATCTAATGGCCAATTCGTCTGGGCCCGCATCACACCGGTGCTGTGCGGTTCGTGGCACAGAGAAGGCTAGAGGGGAGAGGGAGCTTCTTTCTCTCCCCACCAGCCTTCCGTGTATTAAAGTGGAAACAGCTTACTGCACTGCACGGGTCCGGTGTGCCCCAGACGAATAGGCCATTAGTCGCACTTGAGGGATTCAAGTATACCCGCAAAGAACGACACTGACGAGGAAGCATCTTTGTCACGATCTTATTTCCAGGATAAGGACAAACTCGTTTTTTTTCCAGTTTTTTCTTTTAAAAACTTCATGACGTACACACGGACACCGAATTGTTGATGTGGTCGCAGGCAGCACCCAGTGTAACGATAGTGGAGTGCGGCTTATAGATTGGGAACGAGCACTGCGTGAGCACTCGATTTGGGCTAGGGACAATCAATCTCTCGATCAGCATTCTGGTTTTTCGATTGGTATCTAGCCCCAGCTCTGCAATGACGAGAATTGCCGAACTCTAGCAATGTCTGGGACTTAGCCCGTACCGCCTGCTTTCCCAACGCCAGCTTGTTCTGGCGGTGAATTGAAGGCGTGAACGCTGCTCGTTTTCAACTTTTTCTTGTGTGTGCTCCTGCCATCGCTTGAAGCGAAAAACTAGGACGTGTTGTTTCTAGGTTATGATGGCCAAGATTCATTACAAATGGTATTTACTGAAAATACAAAAATTGTTGCGCTGCTATCTCAAGGACGGAAACTTTTAACCAAAACAGGAACTACTTTAAAGGGCAACTCTACTTGAGGGCAACTCCTCTAAAAACGTCGACCCCATAGAAACAACTGATATCGTTTTAGGGGTCAAAATACGGTCATACCCAAAACACCACGTCAAACCGATGCCACACTTCCGATTAAAACAATATCAAAAATGTTCTGCTAGCTGGGTTAGCGGCTCGACAGCGGGTGAGCAACGCTGGCACCAGGTGAGCTGATGAAGCAACACTGGGCAATGACGTAGATTTCGTCCAATGCTCACGCACGGACGCCGCAAACGCTTCGTTTTCCGTGGCACTCTGCGATTCTGCTGACGCAGGGGTGTGACATCTGCGCCAATTGCGCCATTTTGATACAAACCCAAATGTCTGCACCTAGTTACGCCAAAAACGCGAAATCGGCCGAAATCGCGCCACACTGCGCCAAAGTAAGTCAGAAACAAAACAAAACGTTTGCGGCGACGCTAAATTTAGCGGGAAACGACAACTTGGTGGGCAACATTCAATCTCGTCTTAGTAAAGTACATGGCACGGGTACAGGGTGGCGCGAGCAACCGCCGGATTTGAAGATTTCAGCTGTAGTACCCTTCTCTACCTATGATATGTGGTCTTTTCCCGATTTTGCTACTATTTTTCGCTCTCATTTTGTGACTGCATGCTACCGGTGTGCTGTTACGCGGTCTCGCTGTCTGGCCGCAGGAGGTACGACGCACAGGCTATCAAGACGAGCAAGTGTTTCTTCAGTTTTTAGAGTAAACCTTTTCTTAAAAGTGCTATTAAGCGCCTCCATTGTGTAATTGCTCATTCATGTACGTAATCTTCTCGCCAAAATGGACGGCGCCGTTGCCATGAGTACTTCCGGTTATCCACACATGATTCCAGTGCGTGAAGAATGAAATGAATCGGCCACACACCTGTATTTAGCGTGCATGTGCTGCTCATAGTTTTTCTACCAATTCACTATTTACCGGGGACTCACTTTTGTGGCGAGTATTTTATATCTGCACGCGCTTTCTACGAGTATCCGATCGATGTCTGGTTCAAGTAAAACGTGCTTCCCTATTGATGCTCTCGAATCACCGCTTTCAAAAGTTTTGCACTACAATTGCGCTTTGGTACCAGTTCGTATAAGCTTTAGGTACCTGGTGCCCTCCTAACTTTGCAGCGAGCCTGTGTTTCTTGTCCTCATTATGCGCATAAGACTCCGGTTTGCCTTTTCTGTTTTTGTGTTCTTTTATATTATATCTCGGTGCGTATCAGCGCTGATGACTTATTGGAGCTAGAGTGGAAAAAAATAACGATCAAGAATAAAAAACTAGATTCATGTGATTTAAATTTAAAAAAAATTATGATTTCGGTTGCTGATAAGCTGCTCTAACATTTTCTGCTCCTAATCTGCTCCAAACTGTAGACTTTGTTGCTCCGAAGTTGCTCCAAGGTGCGTAAACTGCTGCTCCAATAGGGAATTTAGTGCTCCTGAGCTGCTCCAAAATCTAGATTTTTCTGCTCCAAAATTTGCTCCAAAACCTGTTTCACCTGCCTCACCCCTGCTGACGGCAAGAAGTGCTTACCGCCTTATCCTGTGTTCTCCTATTTTTATTCGCGTTTTGGCAGTTCATTTAACTCCAGCATAGCTTCCGCGACCGCGCGGAAAAGAGCGAAGCGGTGCTACTCGCTCACGCGCGTGTCGTGGAGCCGGAACGACACGCCGGGCTCGCCTTGGGCAATACACAGCACAACTTGTAGTGCTGTGGGTTGCACGAACCATCCGGTGTGCCAGCCGGAGGTGCGGTTCCACCAGTTCCCAAGAGACCGAAAGAAGCAGAAGCTGTGGGTCGGTGCCGTTCGCCGGATAGACTTTGGAAGACCGTGGACTCCCAGCTCCAACGCGAAGCTCTGCTCCCAGCACTTTACGCCAGACACGCTGGATTTGCGGCTGCTGATTGCTGCGGTTTTCTCCTCGAAACCATCGTCTTTGAAGAGCGATGCGGTGCTGTCGCTCTTCGCGTGCGTTCCGCCGGCTGCTCCAGCACGAGCTGCCGGTCGCAGCAGGTCGCAACAGCTCTAGCTAGCGTACACATAAAGACACCTTAGCTTTAACAACTTAGTTTGCTTGTGGATGCCATCTGTCCATCTGTCTCCCGATACTTACTTTTTCTCTTTGTCCGCCAACAAGAAACAAATACAGTCACGCTGCGCCAGCATTGACCTTGTCATATTATTTATAGCAGTCGGACTCGCTTTTTGGCCGGCGAATTTATAAATACACTCTAAACCTTACTACATTTGGCGCATATTTACAAAGCGCAGTGGTAAAAAGGGAAATGTGCAACTTTTTTTCTGTTTTGAAACTCCACGTGCGACTAAGCCGGCCGTGTTATTACGCTGACTCAGGATCGCAAGACGAGATCTATGTCACGGCGGCGACGCGCAGCTGATTATCAGTGTTGCCAAGCTGCTGGAGTCGGTTGTTTCGGTTTCGCCGTGCCGCCGGAACGAAACTTGGATACGCGATATCTGCTAAACTATACACACTACCAAAAAATAAGTTATATCTCGTGATTCAGGGTCGCCAACTTCGACTAAACAGGTCATAACCCAAAAATCCGTAAAAATGGAGTGGAGTTGCCCTCCTTGGGAGTTCGTTATAATTAGTTGTGATAATAGCCTCTCTACCTTACAACAAATGCAGGCAGTTTATAAAATCTTATGTCCATCTTAACGACTCTTTAAACTTCCCTTTCTGTTCCGTGGTATCGACAAGTTTCAATAGATTTTCTGTGAACCTTCTTTCCACCGAAATTTATAGAGTATAAGCAAGGGAAATGCTATAAAACGTTTATCGCCACGTCTCAATGAACTTGCTCTCACCACATTGGAGCCTCTTCATGGACTAGACTCGGTATATTAATAAGATGAAATGCAGAGAAGCGGCATCACGCACAGTTAGAATTTCCTTGCCTCTGCAAGAAAATTCCAACTCTTTGTTATTTCGACTGTCAAATATTTATCGTCACTTGCAATGCTTTCTAGTTGGGGATACAGTTGACCAACGCTCAAAAAGCACATTTCATGTAGAATATTGTCGAGAAAAATTAACAAACTTGTAATCTTTTTATCTTCTGCGGCGGTCCTCGCTCAAATGGTTGCATTTCAAATGAATGTTAGATATGGCCGTGGAGCAGCCAATACTACTGAATTACTAGTGTTACGAGCACTCTGTGGCGTGTGTATTTGATTTCGGCGTATGATCACAACGCATGTGGCGAGTGCATTTTCCATGAATGTACTGCAGCAAACCTAAAATAAATGTAGTGGATTTTTTTTTGCGATATACTGCCGTATTGTTGGTAAAAATGTAATAGACATGTTAGAATTTCCATCTGTTTTCTGTACAAGTTTTATGCAATCGCTTTCCAATGTTTAAACACAAAGTTCTATAGACAGTTTAAAAAAAATTCCAAGAGACTAAAAACAGTGGCTAGAAAAGTGGATACATTTTCTTTCGAATATCTATAGCCTCTGTACACTCTTTTCTATACAAATTACGTAGAAAGTGGACCTATATTTTTTAAAGGGACAGCTCGTTCCCGGCCCCTGGTCCTTGCTTCAATGCAAAAACCGTTATTGGCGATGCTTCACAGGGGACCCCGTGTGAACTTCGTTTACGTTCGTAACACGCTAGATATAGGGTGAAAATTTATCAGCAAAATTCAGGTGGAAATTTTATACACCAATTTTGTTACAAGATCAGAGCGTCGTGATATACTGGTCACAGAGTTAAGTAACCTGGTGTCAGATGACGTGACAACATTCACGCTATATTTACCGGAAATATTTCTCCGCTAAATTAAGCTGGAATTCAGAGTCACGTGATCCCATGATCTCATGTGACATCACAGCATCACGTGATGTCACTGACGTCACATGAGAACCGTCAGCGAAAATTAACGAGACGCAAGTCCGCTACATTTAAACACGGCTAGAGTAACTGGGAGCAGCATGTGCGGAGTTTCGGCTGTCACCGCTTTTCACTCGCAGGACACGTCGAGGAACCAGGATATTCCTGTACAGCGAGAGCTATTACGGACTTTCCCCACAACCCGGAACGACGTCCACTGTAGTTGTGGATGCTGTAGTATTTTTGTGTTAGCGATGTTGTAGTTAGTGTATTAGGGCGTAGGGTGTCCGTCGTCGATGTTGCCAAATCCTTCAAGAGGCCACCCGCTCCCACGCGGGATTCGATTTTGAGTCTGCTGCATGTGAAGCGGGCACGTTAACACTGAGCTACGCCACAGCTTTATTTTAATATATTCATTGCATGGAAGATGTGATAGGCTCACAACGTGGTCATTCAAGGTTCACTCCAAACAATCTTAGTTGTTATGTTTAAACTTTTCGGTGCTTCGAAGACTTTAACAGAGCCAGCCAGTCAGGAACTAGTGTTTGAATATAAAACATGGTTTTTACGTGGATGACAAGCTCAATGAAATTTAGGCGTACAGTTTTTGAATGGATACTTTCGTTCCCTACGTCTAGACGGGGCTTCCACGTGCCATGTGATGCTAGGGGCATTACGATAACATACGGGAAGTTATCTTCACATGATACAGGCTGGAAACGAATTCAATGAGCTGTTACATCAACATACTTTTTTTTCGAGTGCAGTGCAAAACATCCCAGAAGAAAAATGACATTCCAACAATTAATAAAAATATGATTCATTGTTTGAGGCGTTTTGCATAATGTACATACAGTTTGTTGACCACGGGACGAATATTTCTTTCTTTCGTAGCCACACGGTGGTGGGTTACACTGAACAATTAAATTTGAATAATAAAGTTTTCTCTGCTGGAGGAATAGACACCTTCTTTACCCGGCGCATATATCATGTTAGAAAACTTCGCTGAACACTGAGCGGTAAGTTGACATCGGAAAGAGGATTCTCACAAGATATCTCGGTAACTTTTTACGTGCATCATACATTAAATACTCTTTGAAAACTTTATTGATAAAAAAGCTGAAAACCATCGACTCACTCTTTTAGTTAGCCCAATATTACGCGAGTTTGTTCTCCCAAGGAAGATGCGGTAATGTGGAATAGAGACCGTGCCAGTCTATTCGGAAAGTATAATTGTCTGCGGTGCTTTAATGATATGCTCCGGACACGCCACGCTGGGCGTTTCTTAAAGAAACACTAAAATGAAACAAAAAAAAAGGTTTTTTTTCATAGGGCGTAGAGAGGACACGCATTTTCTTTTTAGTTTTTTTCGCGAAAAACGAACTGATTTCGGGCAATCACGCAAACAAATTATGTTTTCAACCTCCAATAAAAACAAAAGCGTGAAATCAATTGGCTTATGTAATAAAAGGGGAGCGCCTAGTGCACCATCTTATCAAAGTGTCGCTCCGCATGGGTTCCCGAGCGGATTTCCATGCTAAAAGTGCAAGAAGCCTGCGCAAATTTTTGAATACTCGTTCGTGTACCATTCAGGACCTGCGAGACAAACCGTAATTTGGCCGTCGAAAAATACATTCCGGACGGTCGCACGTGCAAACACCGACAAATATTTGTGAGACCAGTTATTGGCTCGTTGTTGCCAATCAGTCGCAAGTCCGGACCAGTAGGACGTGCTCCTTTAGCAAGTGCTCGAAGGGCACTCCCAGGCGGTTGCACGGAGTGCAGCTCCATTCTATTTCTACTTATGGCCTGGGCGTCTTTGCCCAATATCTGTGCCAGAATCATCGGCTATTTCTAGACTAACTGTGGCTCCAGTGGCCTCACAAGAGCTTCGAGTGAGCTCCATTGCATCAGTCACGTTTTTGTTGTCTTTGCAGAAGTATGCCACATCGTCTGCATATGCCAGCACTTTACTTTTAATGTTGCCTAAAGGAAATACTTTTCTTTTCTTACTTCTTAATATGCTTTGGCACGAGGGTTCAAGTTAAAGACTAAAAAGCGATGTGGATAACTCGCAGTCCTGATGAACGAAAAAACGAATAGGAATGCTCTCTGCAACTTTGTTAATAATGATTAACCGTGCACAGCAGTATGCGTACACAATTTAATGACTTTAAGTTATATATCAGCAGAAACAAATGTAAAACAAATTCATAAATGTATCTTTATGACTAAAAAGGCCGAATGCTTTTGCGGGATCAACTTGCAGCATTGCAACCCGAGAGCTGCTGTTGGCTACACACTCTAACACGCTTCGCGCAATGTGAATATTTGTCTGAATAGTCCTTCACGAGTTTCACACGTCTGGTTGTTATAGTCTGACTGGTAGCGCCACCCCGGGTGCGGCGGGCGCTTGGCGGCGTTAGCGGCACATGGTAATAAAAGCGGTGGCCATGGGGTTCGAGTTCAGTTGTGTTGCGGGCCAAGGCGGCCCGCTGGTTATCTGTAAACTATCATGGAATAAATGTTGTGTTGAACGAACATAACAATTCGCGACATAACAATTGTCCTGGTTCGCGAGCAACCGCCAAGCACCGCCCCCAAGATGCCGAAGTTGGAGCCGCTCGCCGGCGACGGCGGGAGACTGGAACGAATACGTTGAGATCCTGGAGCAGTACTTTATTGCAAACCAAGTCGAAGAAGCAAGACGGCGAGCAGTCTTCCTGGGAGAGCGCCTTTAGAGCGCACGACACTAGAGCGCCGACGTTAGAGCGCGCGACACGAGGGCGCTGCGACAGTAGCGCGCTTGACACTAGAGTGCACGTCGGTGTTTGGTTAATTAGAGACTACGGTTTTGTAGGCGTGGGGCGAGGAGGGCAAACAGCAGACCTAGATGAGAAAATCGTTCAACAACAGCAAAGCTCAAGCTTGTTTACGTATGATATCGATCTCGGGGGTCCTCTGTTTGTCGAATTTTCGCTCCCCTTAAGTTTTATAATTGCCGCATTTCAACTTTCAACGAGTTCAAGCGAAGTCAAAGTTACAAGCAAACGGGGTTAACAAAGCGGGCCGGAAGTACATGGAGTATTGTTGAGATCAGGGTGTGCACTTTTCATCTCTACATATCAATTACATCACGCATGTATATCCGTCGACGCACAAAATTGATAATTTCGGTTGGACGCCATGTCCCGTGGTATTATTTTTAAATTTCTATTCTGGGCTCTAAACTTCTAAAGCCCACTCGTACAACCGCACTACACCGAAAATCAGAACCACGCCACATTCGGCCATACAAAAAAAAAAAAAGTATTATGGGAAATACGGTTTGAAAACGAACCACAGCTTTTGGCGACCCGGAAGACTACCAGGAAAGAGCCCCTTCCGCCAGTTTTGACGGGAGGAAACGCTCCTGGAGTTGTGCTTTCCCCTTTGCACGGGGGTGCATTGCGGAAAAGCGAGGTACGCACTATCGCGGCGCATCTTTGAGATCGCCGCTTCACCGCAACGCACCAGTGCGCGGTAAAAAGCGCTCTCAACAAAGCGAACTACCCTGTCAGCAGTCTTGGGTAAGTTACTCTTAAAAAAGTAATTAGTTACAGTTACAGATAGTTTGTGAAAAAATGCATTTCAGTTACAGTTGCCTAAAAATAAAAGTAACGCGTTACTGGTACAGTTGCTTCGACATTGTCACTTGGTTACTTTCAAGATGCTTTCGTCTTTTGAAATTAACTATAAAGACATTGATGACGGCACACAATAACTACGATTTATATTTATTTGGAACACTCAGAAAAGTCCCATTTTCGCTTTTCAAGATATATATTATTACCGTCGCACGACTTCGTTGAATCAAAACGTTTGCTGCTTCAACACAAGATAGACTAACTAATAAATTATTTAGTTGTAACGTAGCAGCAACTGGTTTGTTTCAATGTTCTTACCACTTAACTTTGCCTTTTTGGTGCACATCCCTTTCTTTGCTAAAAAAATGCTCAACGGGTGCGCTGAAAAAAAAAATCCTTCTTAAAGGTGAGAAATTCGTTGAGACCGGAGAGACCTGTCGTTGTTTCAGCCTTCCATCATCCCGTCTCCATGCGCTACAAACTGACCCCTAGGTGCTTGCGAAGGTTCAGGGATGAGGACCTGCCAGCTGAATGTACTCTTTTTCTTTTTTTAGCGTTTGCAGCGAGCAGTGAAGTTATTGCCACATTCGACAAGGTCAAATTTCATAGCCGGGCCATGGTAACAACTGCCGTTCGTCACTTATGACAGCCTCCTGTTTGAGCGATAACGGTTAATCACCGTCCAACTCTCTTCCTTCTTTCTTGCTTACGTTCCCTCTCCCTTAAAGCTCTTTTATTCTCTTTTCTCAACTGATAGGACAAGGAGATACCGATGAATAGACGGGTGCATTACAATTATTAGAAGGCTAAGCCATTTGGAACTGAATAAAGAGGAAAAAATCCGTTCGCATCAAAGTAAAGAAAGGAGTGAACAAAAACAACACAAAGTCGTCTTGGAATGTGTTTTGCTCTCCTTTCTCTTTTAATTTAATCTATTCCACGCAGCACAAAAATCGACCGTGGCTCACGTGTTCACAGTCCCTGTGAAAAGGCAAGTCGACCAGTAGAAACATCGTCTCTGGATGGATGGATGGATGGATGAATCCGGCTGAGCCCTTTGGATCGGGCGGTAGCTTACGCCACTAGCCTCACGCCCCGGTCAGGCAGCGCCTGCTGGCGGCAACTCGCTTTCGCAAAGAAAGCTATCGCCGCGACTGCTGCGACGCCTGTTGGCGGCACCGACGTTGCGCCCTCTCGCGGCCGCCGATCCGGTCATCGCTAAAAGAGCCCCCCCCCCCCCCTCCTCCCGCGCTCGCTCTCGTGCGGCGTCAAACAGTTCCCGGTTAAGATAGATCCTACAACGAAATTTCGGCGCTCATTTTTTGGTCTATATGTGTTCAAAAGAGCGGTATCACATGGAACATACCAATATCTTGTTAAAAAAGTCTCGAAAAGGAATTTTAAAACGAATTAAACGATCAGCAAAGAGCACCTGGTGGATGTCGCTAACGCCTCGTTTGTAATGCTCGTCTAGGAACCTTGACAGCTAGTGACGGAGGTCGTCTCGCCTCCGGCCACGACGAGAGAAGGGGGGAAGGAGGAACTCCCCTCTTCCCGAGAATCCCTTTTGTGTGTCGCAGAAGTCGCTATTGTCCCCCTACAAGGTTGTAGAAGATTAACCCGTCACTCAAAATTCGCACAAAAGCAGCCGCTTCGGTGGCTGGAACGACTAGAGCCATCCTCTCGACGTCAGCCTCGCCGTAGCTTTGCTCGTCTCGAGACGACCTACGTCACGATTGCGTTGGATGTCACGTGCTCTAAGCTGGGCCTTCTCCGAGCGCTTGCCAGAGTGGGCCGTTTATAACAAAAAATACAGCCACCAGGATCAAAATACAAACGTGCGATTGTCATTTACGGATATTGTGGATCATATTCAACCTATTTTTGAACACGACGGAAATATTTCAAATTTCGTTGAAGTATCCCTTTAAGATCGCCGAAGAGGTCGTTCTAGACGTCGTCGTTGACGTGATTCTCGAGGACGTCGTCCTAGCAAGCAGATAAACTCTCGCCGCGCATAGACGGAGCGGCAGTACGCAGACATTCACACTTTGCGCCCAAGCTACGAAGCGATTTACGACGCCGGCGTCGTAAAATACGAAGCAGTCACACAGGGCCACCCGACGGCGGCGTCTTCTCGGGGAATCTCGCGTTTGTCGAGAGAACACGGAATTTTTTATTCGTCTGCTTCGCACGATTGTTGTTGCCTTGCCTTCGCGATTGCATATGCGGTGGGAGACAACCGTCTTCACTGAATGGACAACGGCGATGATTACATATACGTTTACACTCCGGTTATATGCAGCATTGGCGAAAGGCACGGACTCGAACGGGCAGCTTCAGAAGGTGCTCTTTTGCCGCGTTTTTGTGCAAACAAAGCACGGTGCTACGCCGGCGCGTCCCAGAGCCTTCGCGTCCGTACCTTTAACACTGCACGCAGCTTGTGCGAGAGTGTTTTCGATGGAGAACTGTTGTATTCCGTAGTGGTGGGTGCACACAAAGACTACACAACACATTGGGAGTGATCGCTCCCGCACAGTCGGAGGTCGGAACACACCGCGAACTTCGGTGGCAGCTTTCGCGCAAACGATGAAGAGTAGTTTCACGGCGTCGTACACGCACATAAAACACTGCTCACAGTCAGATGTTCCAATCGGCTTGCTTCTTTCCACGCTGAAATGCTTCCAGCCACGTTTGGCGAGTGCACGAATCCCTCGACCCCTCTGCCTTTTCGCCTTCATTGTGGGTCGAAAATAAAAACAGCGAAAACATGTCCTAACCGGAAAAGGGCGACACGTCACGTCCGGACGCTCGCTGATTGGCTCAAGCGCGCGCGTCGAGGGAAAAATTGGGTTCCGAGGCGTCGTCTCCCTGCGTCGTCCTCCTCGGCGCGCGACTTTTTTCAATACAAAAATAAGCAAAAAATTCACCCCACGACGCGCGTCTTTCCGCTGTGTGAATGCGCCTTTGGGTGTCTACGCGTCGCGTGTTTCCACGAGGTGGCTCTGTCGCTTGGGTGAAGAGGCGGGGGCAACGTTACTAAAACCCTCAGTTGGGAAACTCACCCTTGAAACACGGACCGCTGGCGTCCGCCGAGACCAAGCTAAATACGATAACAGCGCCACCATTTAGCGACGAGTTGAAACATAAAAGTTGCTTTACATTGCTACTGCGAGAGGGCCCTGAGAGATGGCGCCACCGGCCCTTGCCCGATTCGACTTGCAGCCGTGCAGTTCCCGGAATGGACGCTGCGGAAGAAATGGCGGCGTTGCGATCGCCATTGGCTCGGTTCTCGAGTACGGATCGAAGCCACTTTTTTTAAAGCAGGCCCTATGGCAGTTTCTCAACTGAGTGGTTCTAGTAACGTTGTGCGGGGTATTCCATGAGGCCGGAAAGGGTGGAGACGTGCGAGAGAGCCACGCACAAAAGGTTGAAATAAAGCAAATGCTATTTTTTTTCGCGCGATGAAAAGTAGAAAATCAAATTAGAAAAACGTCTGCCCTCTGCGCCGGCACTTTGCTCCAACGAAAGAAAGTGCCGAGCTCTTGTTTTATTTTGTCCCATCTTACATGGGGCAGTACATCCGCACATGGTCGAACCCGCTGTAGTGTTTACAAAATGGGGTAATTTTTTCTCGTGAAAAGTATCTGTATTTTTGCAGATGCGTTTTAGTTACTTTTTCAAAAAAGTATTTAGGTTATTGTTAGAGTTACGTAAAAAAATGTATCGAGTTACAGTTCAAAGCTACAACAAAAAAAAGAGAAAAAGTAACGAGTAACAGTATCGCGATACTACCCAACACTGCCCGTCAGAACAGACCACGGACATGAGAAACATTGCGAAACTCCCGCGGAGTGCTCTCATGTTTGATACACGAGATCAAGTCGAATAGTACGTTATTTATGGCGATAGTTGAAAGCTCTGAAAACTCGCACATGTCTACCGTAACAATCCTACCGTGTAGAGGATCCTGGTTTATTATATTTCTAGCAATAATGAAGTGCGATTCAGTTTCGGCCCGACGTAGGCGCAAATTTGTCACATTTTCGGCGAAATATAAGCAGCGCAGCAATCACATCAGTGCATTTGCATTTGGTTAAAGTCAAATGCATTTGCATACCTACACGCGAATAAATGAGAGACGAATGCATACGGGAAGTCTCTCTCTCTCTCAAGAGTTCAAAAAAGAACCAGTTCACCTCCTTGATCACACCATCACTCATCATGGCGTGAAGCCTGATCGAGATCCACAGCCTTTTGTGAGCAAAACAAGTCCGACATAGTCCGACACAAAAACACAGCGAAAGTCCGCGCAAAAAAAAAGGATAAATAAATAAATAAATAAACGCGCATGCGTGGCGTCACACACCACGAAAGAAACTCCTCCTCCGCGCTCGTCTTGAACGTGAAAAACGCACCTTCGGTAGTCACGCTCCAATTCAAGCGTGGCGCGACTCGCCCGTCGGGCAACCCTGGAGGCTCCTCAACTTCAATCGTCCCCGCGCCGGCGGCGCCGCGGACGCCTTTCTTCACGAGCCAATAAGGACGCGAGTTTCGCTTTCGTCGCGACCAACCACAGCCGCGTTTGTCAGACGCGCGCGGAGCGCGGAAGCGCCAGCACGATTTCGAATTTTCGAGGACAACGACCTTTTCGTGCTCGCCCGCTCGGCGCGGTCCTTCACCCAGCAGCAGCCGGCCGCCCTCCGGGAGCGCGTTTTGGAAAGTGGGCCAATGGCGCGCGCCAGCGAATGCGGCTCGCGTGCGTGGACAATCAATTCAGCGCGCGCGAGAAATGCAGGAATTCGCCGAAACGGAATGCCCGTCTCGGCCTCCGGCGTTGCCTCGGGGTACGGTGCTGTGTCCCGGACGCCGTGTGTCTCGCTGCCGCGTGGTGGCCGTCGGCTCGGCCGCGAGATCACGAGATGCACCTGCTGTGAGGAGTCAAAAACGGTGTGCCAAACGTGGTAGAGAATGGCTCTATAGAGCCGCAGCCACACCGCTCACATAGATCAAACAAAAGGCACGGGTAAGCACCGGGTTCGGTGCAGACGCGATGACAGAATTGTTTATTTACACTACATTTACACGAATACTTACGTTGCAAACAATGTACACATGTTATCTCTGTGCACAATGTTGGGGATTCCCGGTCGACCCGATACGGGGTCAAGATCCCAACCCAAACATCGCCCTCTCTCACCCAGGCACGGGTTGTTGAGGGCACCGACCCTCCTTTCCCTCGGGCAGGAGTTGGCCGATTGTTTTAAACATTCGCAAATGCACGTGACGGTCACCGACAGATGGTCGACACCGACGTTCGTCAAGCCCGCAATGGACCCCAACTAACATCTACATCAACATGTTTTTTTGTTGTTGTTTTTTATAGTTTAATGTTAGGTGGCGCAAGCGGCCTCCACTAATGCGAATTCCACTGGTCAATTTGGAGCGCGCCGGGATCGACTTTTCTGAAGCGCGTCTATTTGAGACGGATGTGGTTCCACTCGTCGTTTTGGATCAGCTCCCACTTTAGATCTCGATCCGGATCCGAGAACAGTCGCCCTGCCAATTTCGGCTGATTGGACCGGAAGCCAGCCTGGCTATAGCCCTCGGCGCGCATACGTCACTTCCTTTCTTGCCAGGCGTCTCGCATCTCGCGTCCGGAAGAATTCGTAATGGCCGCTCGCGAAGTGCCGCCCGCTTTACTGCTGCTGTTGCTTGAGTGACAAGGGTAGAAAGTTGGACAAGTTGGTGATTCATAATAATTAAAAAGCGCGACAAGACGACGGACACAGAAGAAGAACAGTTCGTGGTGACAGTTCGTCGTCAAGTTGCTCGAGCAGCTCGTCCAGCAGCAGCGGCTCGAATAGCAGCGACGACGAGGATTGCTTGGATGTTCCGCATGAATTCGACTGCCTTTTCGGACCTCCGCAGAAGAGGCCGCAAATCGAAGACACGATATGGACTGATTCCGATGAAGACGCAAGTGGGCTACGCTGATGCACATCGCTTATCGACACGCATCTTTCGCATCATGAGATTAACTTGGCTCGTGCGTTGAACACCATGTTGTTAGCGCCGCCATTGCGAAACATGTGCTTCGAGATCCGGGACCGCGGGAGGGGATTCACGGGAAGGTGAATGACGGGAAGGCATCCGCCGATCCCGGAGGAGTTGTCTGTGTTCCACTGGGGGATCGGGGGCGGGACGACTCCGTTCGGATCACGTGCTCCAGTCTCCGGATATGGTATACTGATCCCGACGTGCACTAAAACGACCAGTGAAATTCGACATAAGGATGTTTTTCAGAGAAGTTTGTAGCAGACCATGCCCGGTAACCATTTTTCATTTTTTCGAGAAAAAAATATTTTGCAGGCTCAATGCCCATTTGAACAAAATTAAAATTTGTATTGCGAATTTTTTCTTGCGTGTTTTATTTTTGCAAAAAAAAAAAAATAGTAGCACACTCTCAGTGCGAAGCGCTTTCCGCGAATTGCGCGAACTTGGCATTTTGAGCACCTCCTCCTCGAAATCATCAAAAATGATGATTTCTGAGGAGGAGGTACTCAACAGAAAAAAAAAAGTTGTTATGGCTACAGGTTTAGAAATATTTACTCACAAACTATGTATAAGAAGGATTGACTCAAAATATATATCATCAAGTATCGACGATGTTAAGTTCCAGAGAAAATACTGAAACAAGCACATTCCGCAAAAATACTTACTTTTTTTATCCCATCCATAATACCAGAACTTTCAAACTTTGCCAGCGTCTTGTCCTGTATCTTGTAAATATTGGCGCTAAATATTGTTGTCCTGGGTAGCCGAACAAATTTATTAGTAATGCTCAGATGGGGCCATTTTAATAACTTAAGAGGTATTTTGAAACTCAATTAAAAAAATAAAGCCCTTTTTATTTTTATATTCTCCAGTAAGGCCAACCATAGGGACTAACAGAATCTGAAAAAAGATGTTGCATTATTTTGTGTATTTGAAGATATAAAGATAGAAAAATGAACAAATTGCTACCGCAGGACCGTAATGGGGGCGTGTAGATATCCATAGATGACAAATTCATTATTTTTACAAACTGTCAAAATACTCGAGGGTGAGTGGAAAGAAACTAATTTACGGCAAAGAGCGGAAGGTGGTTTTCAAGTGAGACTTCTTAGTGCGTTATTATATAAGAGCCGCAGAAAATGCGCGCGGTCCGGAGCGATCGAGAGGCGCTCTCATGTCGCATGCTTCGCAGAGGCCTGTTTTTCAATAGCCGGTGTGTAAGGGTCTTTGTGTACGCACATATTGGAAAGGCGGCTCCGCTTAGCTACATGTTTATCTCAGCTTTTTGCCTGGCGGTAACATAATATTGCGTGGCGGAACCGGCGCGCCTCCCTAGCAACATTGGAGC
>JAZHYW010060277.1:0-34661 GCA_037355805.1 Ixodes ricinus | reverse complement strand
CACCGTAATATTTACAGTGCTCAGCAACTGTATCACCGACGTCATCCTCGGCTGGGACTTTTTGTCGTCCGCTGACGCATTTATTAATTGTGCTAGCCGTGAACTTCACCTTACGAATTCTGAATATGCCCACCCTCCCCTCAATTCGACTCTTGCTGTTCTTCAACTTAAAGAGGATTTGGTCCTACCACCGAAGACAGCCGTTGCAGCTGTCCTTATCCCAAGCAAGACTCTCGAAGCATCATTCGGTCTGATCGTGCCACTTGCCACTACTTTTGTCCAAAAAGGTGTAGTAATTTCCTATTTTCTTGCATCAGTAACAAAAGGCGAACTTCATGTATGGATCACAAATGCCCCGTCCCAGCCGCAAATCCTTCCGCGTCATAGTCGTATTGCCAACTTCCTCCCATACAGAAGACACTTTCACGACCCTGTCTAAAGCTTAGTATTAACTCCTGCTACCATGATCTCCACCGATTTCTCCCAACAAGTCGCAAACATGATAGGCTCGAACCTGGCGACACAAGAGCAGATAAGTTTAGCTGAACTCCTTACCAGGTACTGTGACACGTTTGACTTCGGCACTGATACACTGTCACGTACACCGATTGTGCAGCATCACATTGACACCGGCGACTCACCACCCGTTCGGAGTAGGCCATACAGGGTTGCCGCCGCTGAACGTCGCATCATTCAACAACAGATCGATGACATGCGGAAGAAAAACGTTATTGAGCCATCATCCAGCCTGTGGTTCCTCTCCGGTCGTGCTAGTAAAAAGAAAGACGGCCCCTGGCGCATTTGTGTCGATTATCGCAAACTCAACAAAGTCACCCGAAAAGATGTCTATTCGCTACCCAGAATTGATGACACGCTCGATACCCTACGAGGCACCTCTTATTTCTCATCAATAGACCTGCGCAGTGGCTATTGGCAAATTCCGCTTGCCAGATACCGATAAACCCAAGACTAGCTTTCATCGTCTCTCAGGGCTTTTATCAATTCAACGTAATGTCGTTCGGCCTTTCTAATGCGCCCGCAGCCTTCGAGCGCATGATGGACTCCTTGATGAGAGGACTAACGTGGAACATATGCTTGTGTTATCTCGATGATGTTGTCGTCTTTTCAACCACATTCACCGACCACTTACATAGGCTCCGTCAGGTCCTTGACTGCTTCCGTGCTGCTGGGTTTCAACTAAAGTTCGAAAAGTGCACTTTTGGAGCCCGAGAAATTCGTGTTTTGGGCCACCTCGTTAATTCTGAGGGAGTACTCCCGGACACTGAAAAAATACAGGCAGTATACGAATTTCGAGTCCACCAAAAAATTAAAGATGTGCAGATATTTCTGGGTCTATGCACATATTTTCCTAAGTTTATACGGGGTTTCTCAGATATTGCCGAACCACTTAACCAGCTGCTCCGTACTTGGGTTCCCTTCAACTGGACTACGGCCCAGCAAGATTATTTTGCCACACTCAAGAAAACCCTAACATCCGCTCCGATTCTCGGTCATTTCATTGAAGGTGCGAACACTGAAATAAGAACAGACACCGGCGGCCATGGCATTGGGGCTGTCCTTGCTCAGGTCGTCAATGACTCACAGCGCGTCATTGCATATGCCAGCCGTACTCTTAACAAGTCTGAAAGAAACTTTCCCACCACAGAAAAATAGTGCTTGGCCGTTATTTGGGTGATCTCAAAGTTTCGCCCATATCTCTACAGCTCTGCCTTCCGGATAATAACATATCTCCACGCACTTTTCTGGTTAGCTACTCTCAAGAATCCCTCAGGACGACTTGGCCGATGGTCCCTGAAACTACAGGAATTCGATTTTACAGTTGAATACAAATCAGGAAGGAAACATCTTGATGCTGACTGCTTATCCCGATGCCCACTCCGTTCTAACACACCTGGTTCGAAGCATCCTTCTAACTCGATACCACTGCCACGGTAAATGCAGTCGATATACACTCCTGTTAACTGGAAGATGGTGCACTAAGACCATTAATTCGTTATCTTCGAGGAATCAGCACGCCCTCCACCACCCCACGAATCAAGCGTCGCGCCCCGCTCTTCCAACTTCACAACGACGTCCGCTACAGAAGAAACTATGAGCCACAAGGACGCCCCTGACTACTCGTCATCGCCCGCCGTCTCCAAAAGGAAATCATAAAAGGAAATCACGATGACCTAACCTCTGGTCATCTAAGATTCGCCAAGACGTACTTCAGAACACGCACAAAATACATCTGGAATGGTATGCACCGCTCAATTAACAAATATGTCAGGGCATGTCACCAGAGCCAGACGAAGAAAAAACTTCGACCAAGCTTGCTGGAGTCTTGAGACCCGTTCCCCCACCAAATCATCCCTTTGAACGTCTTGGTATTGATTTCTTAGGACCTTTTCCCCGCTCGCCACAGAACCGCCGATGGATAAATGTGGCCATAGACTATTGTACCCGATGCGCTGAAACCAAAGCAGTGTCAGCCGCTACAGCCTCTGAAGTCGCTGACTTCTTCCTGCATTCTATCCTGCTCCGGCACGGAAGCCCCGCAAGCCACTGTTACCGACCGCGGCACTCCCTTCGTCGCAAAAGTCCTCAATGAGCTTTGCGGCCTCACGAGAAATGTCCATCATATCACATGCGCTTACCACCCTCAAACAAAAGGCCTCGTCGAACGCCTAAATCATAAATTGACCGACATTATCTGTATCTACATCGCAGAGGATCACGACAATTGGGACACCATTCTGCCCTACGTCACATAAGCATACAACGCCTGTCGCCTAGCTACCACCAATTATTCACCATATTATCTCTTATACGCATGTGAACCCGTGTTGAACGCATCCTGAAGACATATTATGTCGTGCAGAAGAAGCTCGCGAACTTTCACGCCTTTGCACATTAAGGTGTGAACAAGAGCAAGTTCTCCGCTATTCCGATACTCATACCCCAGTCGAGTACACAGTGGGGGAAGAGGTACTCTTATGGACACCGTCTGGAGTGCCAGGAAAGAGCGATAAGCTGCCTAGAAAGTTCAAGGGGCCCTACCAAATACTTCGCCGAGTCTCCGCGACCAACTACGAGGTCGCCCCGGTTTCAGCACATTCTGACCATCGATCAAAACAAACTGACTTTTTTCATGTTGCACGCCTCCAAGCCTTACCACCGTCCTGCACCCTAACGCCGGTTTCCGGTGCTTTCTGCACGGAGGAGTAACTGTGGTGAAGGAAGAGGAAGAAGTCAGTTCTCCCGAGACTGCCATTGCTCGATCAACTATCACCCCATTAAACCAATCATTCTCAAGTCTCACATATATATATATATATATATATATATACGCGGTGAGATGGTTCAACGGGCCGGTTGGACATAAACCGAAAGTTGAGGAGTTCCTGGAAAGACCTTTACTTCACCAACGTTTCAAGCGGGGACCGCTTTTCTTCAGGGTGACCGCTTGAAACGTTGCTGAAGTAAAGGCCTTTCCTGAAACTCCTCAACTCTCGTAAATATCTATATATATATATATATATATATATATATATATATATATATATATATATATATATATATATACAGGACGTTTCACGAAAGGTGGATAAATTCGATATTTCGAGAACTACGCGTCGCAACAAAAAAGGCTTGTGTTGTTTTGGTCTTGGGCCAGGGGCCTATTTAGAAAAAAATATTAATGTATGGGATAATTAGATTGTTAATTATTTTTGCGTAATTAACTTTTTCATATTGTATTTAATTGTATGGTTTCAAATAAAAAAATTCCTCAGCATCATCGAAAAACACTAAATCAACAAATTGCAGAAGGATGGAAGACACGCGAAGCATTTTATGGCTTTTTGAAAAACCGCACAAATTCTACTAAAAACCAGCTGAACTTAGGAAAATAAATACAGAGAGAAAGAGACAGGCCTACCGCTGTTTTTTAGTATTATGCACCAACAAGCTCAAAGCTCAATCAATAGATGACCATTTTCCTAAGTTCAGCTGGTTTTTTTAGTATTATGCACCAACAAGCTCAATTACAGCCTGTTACGCACAAATTCGACGGGTTTTTAAGTTTCGGTTTGCTATCGGAGCGCATCTCTGCCCCGGCGGCACCGCGCCCCGTGGAACGATAGTGCAAACAACCTCGGTTGCGCTGTCATCGCGCGACGCAGCAGAGGCTGGTTGCACTATCTCTCCACGGGGCGCGTTGCCGCCGGGGCCGAGATCCGCTCCGATAGCAAACCGAAACTTAAAGAGGTACTCCGGCGATTTTTGAGCTACCTCAACTAACTATATTTTCTGACTCTCCGGCCTTTACCCTTTCCGGTATGCTATTTAGTATCGCGAAATTCATAATAGTTATTGCGAAATCGGCAAATGAAAATGGTGCAAAAACAAACATTCAAATATACCCGCACTTTTTCAGTGCCGTGACGTCAGTGGAAGGCAGGCTTGCCAGTCGAGCGAGTAGTCTAAAAAATAGAATATGCCAGTCATTTGTTTCGTGCTGGAACGCGGGGGGTGGAGTGAGCTTCCAAAGCATCCATTTGACACCATGAAACTGCTTCGAATCAGTTGGGAACAAATTCTGCAGTCCAAAGAGTGAACCCCTGCGCTTCCACTGACGTCACCTTTTCGTTGTTGCCAGTAGAGACTTTCAGTATGAAAAACACGGTGAGGACCAAAATTGTAAATTCCATAGCTTTGTGAAAAAAATGATTATTTTGACCAAATATTTGGGATTCTATTTTGGCGATGTTTTTTGGCGAGTTTAGCAAACTTTCAAGCAAATCGGGGACCACGAAGAAATCGCCGGAGTACAACTTTAAAAGCTCCGCTAATTTGTGCGGTTTTTCAGAAAGCCGTAAAATTGCTTCACGTGCCTTTTATCGTTCTGCAATTTGTTGATTTGGTGTTTTTCGATGGTCCTGGGCAATTTTCTGATTGAAACCAGGCCCTGAAACACAGTATTAAAAAGTTAATTACGCAAAAAACAATTAACAATCTAATTATCCCGGATTTTAATAATTTTCCTAAATAGGCCCCTTGCACAAGACCAAAACGACACAAGTTTTTTTTTTTTTGTTCCGACGCGTAGTTTTCGCAATATCGAATTTGTCCACCTTTCGTGAAACACCCTGTATATATATATACAACACGGGCACTTCACACCATTGTACGTGGTCTCCGAGGAGGAAATAAACGAACATATGCAGATAAATGATCCGTTCCTAGTCCAATAGGAACCCGCCGAAAGCCAAAATAACGGCGGAGGCAGGATATATATATATATATATATATATATGATTACGTGAATTTTTTCATGACAAACCGGACTCTTCAAACAACCAAATGCCTTGGCGATCAACAACCGGTTGGACACCTAAACAGCAAAGAGACAAGCACCTGGATATGTATATCGAGGCAGTTCAGCGCGATGTCTTAAAAGCCTACAGTGAAAGCAACCCCAGATCACGCCACAACTTAACATTAGCTGAGAAAAATGGCTTGCGATCGTTGAGCGCGCGTAAGGAGATAACTATCAAACCGGCAGACAAGGGAGGTGCGATTGTGGTTTTAAACACGACGGACTACATCGCGGAGGGGAACCGACAACTTGGTGACACGCGTTTCTACTCTGCCCTCGATGGCGATCCTACTGCGGATCACACTGCGATTGTCACCAACACCCTAGCGAATTTGGTTGCACGCGGCAAAATTACGCTAAAGCTTTCCAAATCACTTAAACAGCTCCAAGCTTCGCCCGGCCGATTTTACATGTTGCCAAAAATTCATAAACCCGGCAATCCAGGACGCCCCATCATATCAGGTAATGGCACACTTACAGAACCCTCTCTAGTTTTGTCGACGTAATGATAAAAGACATTCCGCCTAGCTTACCCTCGTACATAAAGGACACTAATCACTTTTTAAGGGAGATTTCGTCCCTCTCTATCCCAAAGGACAGCATTCTTGTAACGCTTGACGTTTCCTCGCTCTACACAAACATACCCCACGACGACGGTATCGCCGCCCTTATTGAGGCCTACGAATCTCATAGAAGCCCTGACACACCTGATGGCTACACGGTCTCAATTCTCACGCGACTGGTGTTGGAGCTCAACAGCTTCGAATTTGATGACAAATTCTTTTTACAGATCAGCGGATATATATATATATATATATATATATATATATATATATATATATATATATATATATATATATATACAGGGTGTTTCACGAAAGGTGGACAAATTCGATATTGCGAAAACTACACGTCAGCAACAAAAAAAGGCTTGTGTCTTTTTTGGTCCTGGACCAGGGCCCTTTTTCGGAAAATTATTAATGTCCGAGATAATTTGATTGTATATTATTTTTCCGTAATTAACTTTTTTAATATTATGTTTAAGGGCATAGTTTCAATTAGAAAATTGCTCAGCGTCATCGAAAACCACTAAATCAACAAACTGCGAAACGATATAAGGCACGCGCAGCATTTACGGCTTTCTGAAAAAACGTACGAATTCGACGGGTTTTAAGTTTCGGTTTGTTATCGGAGCGCATCTCAGCCCCGGCGGCACCGCGCCCCGTGGAGAGATAGCGCAACCAGCCTCTGCTGCGTCGCGCGATGACAGCGCAGCAGACGTTGGATGCACTATCTCTCCACGGGGCGCGCTGCCGCCGGGGCTGAGATGCGCTCCGATAACAAACCGAAACTTAAAACCCGTCGAATTCGTACGGTTTTTCAGAAAGCGGTAAAATGCTTCGCGTGCCTTCTATCGTTCTGCAATTTGTTGAATTAGTGTTTTTGATGACAATGAGCAATTTTCTAATTGAAATTATGCCCTTAAACCCAATATTGAAAAGTTAATTACGCAAAAATAATTAACGATATAATTATCTCGGACTTTAATAATTTTCTTAATTAGGCCCCTAGCCCAGGTCCAAAACGACACAAGCCTTTTTTTTGGTGCGACGCATAGTTTTCGCACTATCGAATTTGTCCACCTTTCGTGAAACACCCTGTATATATATATATATATATATATATATATATATATATATATATATATATATCTATACGGGTGTTCATTTTTAATTCGAACAGATTTCTTTAAAAAATCCGTAAACGATGCACTGATACGGTTTGTGCAGGTGAGTTATACGGCCAGTGGTACATTATGTCTGTGGCTAATCGTTGCGATAAGTGGGCTAATTAATTAAAATTCGTTAATTAACCTTTTAATTAGTGGAAATAAACATATGGTTTCAATTGGAAACTTAGAGAGGGTCATCAAAACACTAAATCAACTCTTTTAGAACGACTTGAAGCTCGTGGAAACTCGGAGCGCGCCAAAGTTACCACTTGTGAAGCAGGCGCAATGCCAGCAGTGGCGGAACGCGGATGATTAGATCATTATCGCGTTCCACAACTGTAGCTTTGCGCCTGCTTCACGAGTGGTAACTTTGGCACGCCCCCGAGTTTCCCACGAGCTTCAAGTCGTTCTAAATAGAGTTGATTTAGTGGTTTTCGATGACGCTCTCTAAGTTTCCAATTGGAACCATGTGTTTATTTCCACTAATTAAAAGGTTAATTAACAAATTTTAATTAGCCTACTTATCGCAACGAATAGCCACCCACATAATGTACCCGTGGCCGTATAACTCACCAGTACAAACCGTATCAGTGCATCTTTTACGGATTTTTTAATAAATCTGTTCGAATTAAAATGAACACCCGGTATATATACATATGTATATACCCGGAATGTAAAGATAAATTAGATATCTTCCAATACCTTTTGCTCATGTGGCAATATTAAAACTAAATCAAAGCTGCTTGTCAACAGTAAGTCTATTTCCAGCGTCACTTTGTCGGCGATCATTTTACAATCATTGCTAAATTTTTCAGTTCCATCTCACTGGAAGTTCGGAAAATAATTACGCCTTTTTACATCACATGATTGAAACGTACCTTCAAGCTGTCGGCCTATATCACTACAATAATAGCTTCCAAAATGCTAAAAAAAGCATTCAAAGCTCAAGCAATTTGTACAGGAAAATTGAATACATTTGAGTAACCTCATGAGGATTTCGCAAGGATCGTTAATGTAAAACCCCCATTCTAGGCTTTGTACATGAAATTCACGTTTTCATAGAGATATGTTATTGTGGTGACGCTGCGTTTCTTGGCATTTTAAAAGCGTTTGATCTTGTACGACAAAAGAGTCTTCAGTACAAAATTATTAATTGAAAATTATATAACAGTGTTGTTCTTTGACGCGAGAACTGGTGTTCCTCCAGAACCGAATATGCAGTCGTTAATTCTAGTAACTTGTAAAGTATTTGTGTTAATTCAGGTGCTCCTAAAAGTTGCAGTGTTTAGTCCTCTACTTTTCTTAAGGTCTACTAATAGTCTACTGTCGTTTGTTTCTTCTACAAGTCATAATTTCCTAGACGGTTGCGTTCTATACCGGCCAATTTGGAAGCATAACTGATTACATTAATCTAACAGGCTACCTCCCTCAAATATCTTAGCGGTGACAGTGTTGTCTTATGAAACGAAACCCCGTTAGTTAGAAATATATTTTGTTCGGAAAACAAGATCTCATTTTCAAACACTCCAGCACTTTTAACTCTGGGGGCATGGGAGTTGTTTACTCGTAGATATTGCTTAGTCTTTATGTTGACATATATCGATTATGGTCTGATTATATTCTATCGTTCTTTGGATACTGCAAAAGTTCTCATGATTACTTGAAGAAGAATGCTCATTTTGCTCCTATCCTTAAGAAAACAGATTACCTCAATAATTCTGTCTGATGTTTGATACATCTCGAACTTATGAGATTATCATCATGCGTACATCACTCTCAAAATATAGTTTTCTTTTTAATTTAGTCACGCTTTTGTTTGCCCTAAGATTCCTCTTATTCAAGAACCACCTTACAAAAGGGAACCAACCGACTATCTAGAGTTGGCCTTATGACGAAAACTTTCTCGCTCATGTCTTCTACAGTGTACATTTTACATGCATGTTCTCCGTTCTGGTTTCCCTAACCTTTCATGTTTATTTCGACCTTGCCCTAAGAATTTATGTCGAATTGATCGGTACACCTCGAGCACCTTTTCATTCCTATATTGTACAGCAATATCTCTTATGGGATCTTCCCTCCACTGGGCATGACGTCCGTTGCCCTAGGTCGTGGGGCGTCCGTTGTCAATCTCGGAAAATGTTCTTAAAAAAATATCTAACGCAGCCGTGGTGTTCACAGGAATCCAACCGAAGTCCTCAGCGTGTGAAGGGGGGCGTGTTATTACAAAGCACGAAGAAATGTGTTTAGAATGGGTGTGAACATCCCGCGTGTCGCGGCTGCCCGACGAAGTCCTCTCCTCGCCTTGGTTGCAAGCGGCGCGACCAGATGACTCTTCGGTACGAGGCTAGTGGCAGCCTGGGGCGGGCCCGGCTTCATACACTTCTGTATGCTATACATGCTTGTTTCTAAAGTTGTTTCCTGGGTGTGCCACGTCGTTTACAACTTGGAACTTGCGCTACGCGTGTTGCTTAGACAGTGCTTCGTCACTCGACCCTAGTTTCGTGCCTCAGCGGTGGCAATAACAGTTTTATAAACCCGTCGAAGCAAAGATATATCAAATACTGTGTTCAAGCGCGCATCCGTCAGATCAGAGCACACGCTCTGAACGGAAAGAGGGCGCGTATGGGGGCCATGGGCACGAGGCACTTTTTTTCTGTATGAGATGTTTTTTTACCTTACCCCCAATATTTATATCGTGTCCATCCGTGAGCCCGTCCACGATATCCCGTTATATTGAGTCCCGTGACCTATGCAATCATTCAATTTCCCCGCTAAATTAAACGGGGGAAATATGCCACGTGACACACCAATTTCTCATTATGCCTTTGATGCATTATAAGACTTTAAATGTAAAGGCCTCTGCCATTCTTTTTTTATTACTTTCGTTTGTTGCGCTTGTTTGACGGCGTAGACGCTGCCGTATCTTCGGATACTGTGGCGCGCGCTAGTAGGCCTTTATTTGTTCGATCGCGTCGCAACGTTCGCCGTGCTGTCTGTCCTCACTGATATACATCTTACACCGTGGCACAGAGCTGCGCTATAGCCTCGCCAATCTGCGTCTTTGAAAAGCACACATGTGCTTATGGATTTCGTGTAGCGTCGGTTAGATGGCCACCGTTGCTGGGACATCGGGATATATATATATATACAGGGTGTTTTATTTTTAAGCTTAACAGAATTTTTAAAAACAAATCATGAAAGCTACGTTAATGCTGTCTGCGAGGTGAGTTATACGGTCAGAGGGACATAATATAGGCGGCTAATCATAACGATCAGTCGGCTAATTAGTTAAAATTCGTTAATTAACCTTTTAATTAATGAAAATAGACATATAGTTCCAATTAGAAACTTGCTCAGCGTCATCGAAAACCACTAAATTAGTCATTTTCATAACGATTTTGAACGCGTGAGAAGCGTAGTAGTGCACTAAAGTTACCGCTCGTGGAGCAGGTACAAGGCTGGGGCTAGATAAGAGCCGGAAAAATTGCGCGGGCGCCTTATCTCAACTGCTAGCTTTGTACGTGCTCCACGAGTGCTGACTTTAGTGCACTACTACGCTTCGCACGCGTTCAAATTCGTTATGAAAGTTACTGATTTAGTGGTTTTCGTTTGACGCTGAGCAAGTTTATAATTGGAACTATATGTCAATTTTCATTAACTATAAAGTTCATCAACGAATTTTAACTAATTAGCCGACCGATCGTTACGATTAGCTTCCTATAATATGTCCCCTGACCGTATAACTCACCTGTGCAGACCGCATTAATCTAGCTTTCATTGTTTTAAGACAAAAATTTTGTTATGATAACAAAAACACCCTGTATATATATATATATATATATATATATATATATATATATATATATATATCTTAGAGCGCAGCTCTTAGGCGCTCTTTCGCGAGTTTTGCGGCGTCGGCGACGACGGGGCCGTCGGCGTAACCGGACAAGGAGGAGGGTGGGGTACTCTGGAGGAGGGTACGACGATAAGGTAAGTGCACAAAATCAAAAATTCAAAAATAATTTGAGAGCTTCGCTTTGATTTTGTATTACAAAGAATCGCTAAATTTAGCGGGAACTATTCCTGCTAAGTTTAGCGCAAAAATTTCCCGCTAAATTTAGAGGAAAAAATTCCCCGCTAAAGTTTGCGGAAGAATTTCCCCGCAAACTTTTGCGAAAGTATTTCCCCGCTAAATTTAGCGGGAAAATTTCCGGTTAAATTTTGCAGACAAACTTTCCTACTAAATTTAGCAGAATGATTTACCCACTAAATTTATCGGGGAAATTTTCCCGCTGAATTTAGCGGGGAAAGTTTTGCAATAAAATTGTCGCGGAACTTTTTCCTCTAAATTCAGCAGGAAAGTTTTTCCGCTAAATTTGGTGGTATAAATTTCTCGCTAAATTTAGTTGGGCATTTCTTTCGCTAATCTTAGAAGGGAATACTACCCGCTAAACTTAGCGAGTAATTTTCTCTGCTAAATTTTGCGGGGAAAATTTCCCCTAAATTTACCGGGAAATTTTAAGCCCTAAATTTAGCGGAGAAATGTTTCCTCTAAAGCGGAAAATTTACTCGCAAAATTTAGTGGGAAAATATTTCCACTAAATTTAGGCGCCGTGTGACGTCACCGGGATGATATCAGTCGTGACGTCACAGGTGACCCTCGGGGCGTGACGTGTGACGTCATTATAAGGATGTCCCATGATGCATATGAGACGTTCTCATCATGGGAATGTCTCAAATGCAACGCGCGATTACAGCGACGCCGATGGCGACGGCGAGGCCGCTCATGCCAGAAACGGGCACCTAAGAGCTGAGCTCTAAAAAATTCAAAATTTAATTGTTGAAAAAAACAAAACAGGCTAGGTGGGGCGATCTACGGCCACGCGGATAAAAGGGTTCAGGGGTATCCATCCATGCCTTACTACCGCGCTTGTTGTGAGGAAATGAAAGACGCTGTGGCGGCGACGGTGACGCGTCTCGCAGGTCGTCTCAGATAGAAGAGTGCGATGTCATGCTCGGTAAGTACGAAGCCTGTTCACCTCTCCGTTAAGACCCCGCAGTGCGCGAACGCGACACCAAAGCTTAACGACTGGGCTATGACATGTCGTAGCTATCGCTGTGACTGTTCTCTAAATTCGCACATAATTGCTTCTCTTCCCCCGAAACGATCCTTTGAAGGAACGACCTTCATTAAGACTTATCATTATCGGTGATTTTAACCACGATCATTTTATGGAATCATTTCTATTCTCCTAGGGATTACACATTTGCGTTCGATTAAATTTATGTCTGCTCTGGTGGCTCTTGATTGACTGACTGATCCTCGCACGCTAGGGTTGGATTGCAAGGGACTCGAATTCTTACCTTCCATTTTATTTCGTCGGGGCCGTCATACGTGAGCGCATATCCAGTGTCTTCCCGAAAGCCGAGCCTGGTGTACCATGGATGCGCGGTAGAATTCGCAGCGTAATCGTGAGGCTCAAAGCAAGCCTGTAAAAAGATCATCATCAATGAAGACAAAACATACTCATTGACTGCTTATCACTTTTATTTTTGTTAAATTCCTAAAAGATATATTCCAGGTACATTTTATTTCAATGTGCTAAGTTTTGGAGGTTGAGGTATATTACTCTTCGGTTTGATATTAAACATAAAAACATTTGATTTTGCAGATGTTTTTTTCTACAACACAGTTGTTCGAAAAGTAGAGAGTTGGGCTAGTTGCTGCAAGTTAAGCATGGTGTAGGTATAACTGCGCTCAGCAACGAGGACTAAAAAAAGAACACACAACGGTGGTCGAGCGCCGTTTCGCAACTAGAGAACTCGTCCTGTGTTGTGTATTCCTTTCCGTAGTCGTCGTTGTTACGCGCTGTTACACCTACACCATGTTCAGTTGTTCCCAACTAATATGAAGGAAAGACAATGCTTCAACACTTTTTACTCGAATTCTTTCTTATTAACTGCCTGCATATAGTGTGAAATCCGTGTCAGACGTGTTTTCGTGTGTCCCTTGTCTCATTTTGCGTCTGCATACCAAGATGATTATGAAAGTTTTGAAGAAGAGTACATACACCTTCGCTATGTCAATGTATGTTTTTCGACAAAAAATATAATAGTGATGAGAATAATTGGCGTGAAGGACTATCACTACCTCTGTATTTTTGGGAATTTTAAACAAAATATTTTTTTTATGAGGAATCAAGTTTTATCTTTCGGACTCAAAAGCAATAACACAAATCTATTTTTTATTATATACAAAATGTTTTATGTCTCGATAATGTTTTAAGTTGTTCCTAATTTTTTTCTAATTCTTTTCCACACTGCAATACTGAAAAATTATAGAAATATTTGCGCGACACAATGGACAATCACAAGGGAGTAGACATAGACAAGCGCATAATGACAATCCCTTGTGATCGTCCCTTGTTTCGCGCAAAAACTACTAGACTGCATCATGAACCAACTAGGCCTACAACAAGTTTGAAATGCTGAAAAACATGTATTTATTTGTATATCTTATTTTGTTTTAAAGACGGGCATTACCTCTTAAACAAAGCACAACTCTCAATGTTTTGACATCTTAATATGAAATTATTGTTTTTCCTTTGTGTTTTTGTTTTGGTATTGCTTAATTTCGTGAATCATTCTTGTCAGAAAGGAGGACCCTGCAAGTTTGCTCAGAAAAAACAATTGACTAGCATTTGCTTTGCGCATTTTATAAGCGCGGCTCCCATTTCAACCTCCCCGTTTCAACCTGCCCCTTCCCGAAACAACATTCACGCTTCGATCATTGTCATCTTGCCCTTGTCGGCATGCCATATGTTGGATCAGTTCAAACATCATTCAGCCTCCTTGGTGACCTAACGTAAGCGGATGACGGTACGCTTAAGTCTTTATTAAAAAAATATAATTAGCACAGGCATTCGTCTCACTTCCTGATGGTGTTTCAGGCGTGGCCACGTGCTTCATTATTTTGGAGTCATCTGGATGAATAAAACTTTTGTCACGTAAGAGCGAACGCTGAACACCATTGAAAGCGAGGACCACGGACCAACAACGATATAAGTTATAGCATGAAAACATTGACGCAATGTCAGGGAGAGCCCTGCCAAGCATATACAGTTTTATTCACTTGATCAATAAAGTGAGGATTTGACGAGTATATCTTTGCCGTTGATTTCCTGCGGGTGAGGGGGCAAAAGTGTATCACCAAATCGCAAACTATCTGATCTGGAAAGTCAGCTTTATAACTGTGTAATTCCTTTATTTTACTTATTGAACAAGGCAATCCCATTTTGTGCTGACAGAATATTCTGTGTGCACAAGGATTATATCCTTGAAATTGTTAAATTAGCATAAATTACCTATGGCAGCACTGTCTCCCGGTATGATTTATGACCCATAAAAAGTTGTAAAACGATAGCTTTACAGGAAGCACTTCGCCTAGATACGATACATACCTTGCGTGTTCTCATCCCCGCCATACAAAAAAAAAGAAAACAAACAAATAAAACAACAACCTGTTTCTTTTTTCGCGCGAGACGGAAGTAGAAATCCTTAATATCTCCCTTCTTGTCGTGAAAAGAGGGAAGTCGGGTTTTCCCTTTGACCACTTGTCTGCTTGAAACACTAGTTTCAAAACATGACTCGTGTTACACGAAATCCTTCTTTGGCAGTATCCAGTTGCTACACGTAATGCTGTATGATTTTAAAACTTTCACCGCACTCAACGCACTTACTTCACGCATGACCGAGCACTCGCTGCGGTCGTGAGTGGCATTCACGACGCCAGAAACGACAGCTCTAAGAATCAACCAGGTCGCACCCCCGTTCTCAAGTACGTGACGACGCCATTCCACCCGTAATGCGCGACCCTGCTACAGCTATGGCTTTCGTTTCTTCGCACACTTTGGGCGAAAAATACTTGCTCTTATTGCGCAAAATCTGTTTCGCACAAGCATATATGAGAAGTTATTCTCGGAGTCTAGTGCATTGAGGTGGCTAAAGTGGCTATACACTACGCGCATAAGGGTTTAATAGCAATCCACGTTTGTGGCATGCATTAAAGTACAGAAAACAAGCATGTACTTTCTAAACAAAAAATGTATTCAGACGGGAAGTAGAGTGTTGAAGAATCTTCGAAAAGGAGATGAGATGTACTGGGCGTTTTGTGAATGGGTGGTAAATGGATAGGTTGGAATGCAAATATAGTTTTAAGAATGGATTGTAACGTGACGGGTTGAAACGAAAATGGGATGTGACGGGCTACACTTTTTTATAGCTTCAAAAGAACGAGATATACAAACGCATTGTTTCCTTTGCATAGTAGCGGTATCTTTGAAACTTATTTCTTCACTGTTGAATTGTATGAGCATGGCCGTGGTTCCTCTACTTGAACATTATGTTTATTTTTTAATATTACGCTCACGGAAGAGTATAATCTTGTGTAACGTTCATTATTACTAATGAATCCTTCTGTAGGTTGCTTCTGAACGCTCTTCGGGTCCACAGGTATTTGTATAAATACGCCAATAAACTGATTTTAATCAATCTTTTAGCAGTGGTGTCTTAGGTGGTATAGATATGATACTCAGTGCTTTACCTGCAGGCTTGGAACAAATGCGATCAGAAAACAATATCTGTTTAACCCATGACCGTAGAGAAAGCACAAGATAACCGTTTAGTTGATGCCGTTACAAGGCGGCACGACTCGAAACATAGACTTAAAATATTTCTAAATTAAAGAGAGCTTTGGGATCAATAATATGGGTTTCAGAACTTATTTTTTGTCTGGGTCGTTCGGAAAATACCTATTGCGAAATTCCCCAAGCATCAAGAAGCATGCAGGGAACGTAGTTACACCCGCTGGGCTCGCTCGCCTTACCTGTATTAAGTATTAAAAAAATAAACAAAAGGTATTTGCGGACGCACGTGCGTACTCCCCTTGTTTAAGAATTTTGCTTAAAAATGCTACTGCCAATGCCAGCACGCTGCAGCGCGTGCGACTACGTTCCCTGCATGCTTCTTGATGCTTAGATAATTTAGCTAGAGGTGTATTGTGCTTTCTTGTCAGCCTATAGACTTCTCAGCCTCCGGCTTACGCGCATTCGTTTTGAAGTAACGGCCGAAATTCATAAACAAATACTTAAAACACGCTCCAGCATTATACAATATATATTTTCGCTAGCTTAATTAGTGCTGGTCAAAGACCGGTGGCGATTCGCGTTCAGCAACCATACGCTTAAAAGTGAGGGTTTAGTGATTGCCCCGCACAGAACAACCCTAACTCCTATCACGCAAACGCATCAAGTGTAGTGCTGGCTCGACACATATTTGTGGCCGAGGCACGCCGGTGCGGAACTACGGGACGCATGACATTAGCCCCCGGAGAGCAGCGTGCTCTCGGATAACGCTCATCGAACCTTCGGCATCAATGACACCAATGGAGCCGGCCGCTTACAGTTGCGATATGCAGAACCACGACTACTAATCTGATAATGTACGTTGTTACTCAAAAGCAGGTTGTTACTCATCAACATATGCACCAATTTTGCACTTGATTTGACAATTTCCTGGGAGTACTGTCTTTCATAGATATATCATTATTAGAATATTGCCGCGAGCGCAGCTGACTCAGTAGGCAGCGCGCTCGTGGCCTAGCGGTTATCGCGCGTGCCTTCCACGCAGAAAGCCCAGGGTTCGATCCCTGGGAGCGCCGCGTCTTTTATTTATTCTTCCAATTTAGATTTCTGGTAATTTCGAGAACCGTGTTGCTCGTTCTAGGTTAGAATGTTCTGCGCGCCGAATGTTCCAGCGCGAATGTTCCAGAAGCCCACGGGTGCACAAAAGGGGCTCCGCGTAACCAGCCGGACTCAGTTTCGCCTCAGCGTTCGATCCTGCTGCTTCGCCGCTTTCGACGCTCGCGACGCTCTGTTGTTATCTTTCCTTTTTCCTTTTATTTTTGGGCACAAGTTCGCCCCATTAAACGTTTCAGTTTTCTCAGTTATTCCTTTGTTTTGTCACTTCGTTATTCGTGACATTTTGGTGGAGGTGCGGGGTACCGCATGCCCCTGCCGCGTACCCCTCCGAGGGCCCGCAGTGCAAGTCCGACGCCAAGCCCAGGAAGAACCAACGAAGGCACTACTGAGATCCGGTTCAGTCGTCGCACCCAAGGCCTACACCCGGAATTCGGACCTCTGCCACCCAGGACCAAGCAGCCAACGAGGCCGACGATGGCCAACCAGTCGCCGACCCCCGCCGCTCCTGCCCTCGTCTACCTGCCCGCCGCACCCCGTACGCCCACTCCCTTCCACGGCGAGATCCACGAGGATGTTGAAGACTGGATCAAGCACTACGAGCGTGTGGCGCGCCACAACGGATGGACTGCGGAGCAGTGTCTCCAGAACCTCTACTTTTCGCTGGAGGGTACTGCGAGGCATTGGTTCGAAAACCACGAGGCTTCGCTCACTTCGTGGGACATCTGCGTCACCCAGTTGAAGCGAACCTCTCGAACCAACACCGGCGACAGAATGCGGAGGACCTGCTCCAGACGCGGACACAAGCCCCCGACGAAAGTGTGACCAGCTACGTTGAAGACGTGCTACGACTCTGTACACGCGCCGACCCGCAAGCCACCGAGGAGAAGAAGTTGCGCTTCCTCATGAGGGGCGTCAAGAGCGAAATCTTCGGTGGCCTTGTCCGCAGCCCCCCGACGACGGTAGACGGCTTCGTGGCCGAGGCGACCAACATCGAGCGAGCGCTGTCGGCCAGAGCTGTGCACTATCAACGACTCGCCGGTGTGTCAACGGCTCCGGCTGTCTCGCCCCTCGCTCCGATGTCGATGGTGTCGGCATCGAACACCTGCGGCAGATAATCCGGGACGTCGTCCGGGAGGAGATCAAGAAGCTTCTACCTGCTGCCGCAAGCCCAGCTCCGCCCTCAATCGCCGAGATTGTCAGGGAAGAAGTACATCAGGCGCTGCAGCCAGAAGTTCTCGTCAGCGCCACTCCCGAACCGCCCACGCTGAGTTACGCCGCAGCTACCCGACGACCACCGCCCCCAGCTCACCAGTATACGGCGCCACCCCGACGTGATCCTCCAGCGCCACAGTATTCCCGACGCCAAGAAGATCGGGCGCACGTCCGCCCAGAACAAGCTGCGCCGCGAAAGACTGACGTGTGGAGGACGGCCGATCGACGCCCGTTGTGCTATCACTGCGGGGAAGCCAACCACATCTACCGACGATGCCCCTACCGCCAGCTGGGCCTACGAGGGTATGCGCCCAACGACCCTCGACCACGTCTCGGAGAGCGACCTCGGGACATCGAGGACTACCTCCGCCGCTCTTCATCCCCTGAGTCGTCTCCCCGCCGAGGATTCCGTTCACCGTCTCCCCGCCGCTCGCCATCGCCCTTCCGCCGGTCTCGCCGAGACAGCCTGTCACCCATCGCTTCCCGTCGGGAAAACTAGGCGCGGCAATGCCGGGAGGTGGTGTTGCCGAAGACGAACGATGCCAAGATCCTCCAAGATCGTCGGAGCTCTCCCACTCTAACGCCGCAACGCCCCGAAACGACGTTTCTGTAACAGTGTCGAATAACCTCAACGAGATCGACCCGGCAGCTTCGCGCCGTGATCGACCACCTCGAAGGTCAAGGAAGTTCCGTTCCGCGAGTCCTGGCCCGAGACTTGTCAAGCTCCGTTCTGCGGCGAGGTGTGCTCTTCAAGAAGAACTTCGGAACCAGCAACCCTGCCTGGCTGCTGGTTGTGCCTGCGCCGCCTGCGAGAAGAAATATTCAGCATGCCACGACGACCTGACGGCTGGACACCTTGGCTACAGCAGGACGCTCGCTCGGATTCGTGACAAGTACTACTGGCCAAGACTCCCGAAAACCGTCCATCTGTAGCCAATAGTCGTGCCATGAGTGCCAACGACGTGAAGTCTCCGACAAAGCCAGCAGGACTCTTCCGACGAGATCTGCCCCAACTACGCCCTTATAGCAGGTCGGAATGGATTTGCTTGGGCCGTTCCCAACATCGACGCAAGGGAACCGGTGGATTATCGTCGCGACCGATTATCTTACACGATACGCCGAGACGAAAGCCCTCCCATCGGGAACAGCGGTGGAAGTCGCCAAGTTTTTCGTCGAGTCCATTCTCCTTCGACACGGCGCACCTGAAGTGCTGATCACAGATCGAGGGTCATCTTTCCTGGCACAGCTGACTCAAGAGGTACTTCGGCTCAGTCACACCAGCCATCGACGAACCACCGCTTATCACCCGCAGACCAACGGGCTAACAGAGCGGCTCAATAAGACCATCGCCGACATGATCTCCATGTACGTCGACGTGGAGCACAAGACGTGGGACGAGGTGTTGCCGTACGTCACATTCGCGTACAACACAGCGGTACAAGAAACCACAGGAATGACGCCGTTCCAACTGGTACATGGCCGGACGGTTACCACAATGCTGGACGCCATGCTGCCTCACGTGTCAACCGACGATGGCAACGACGACGCTCAACTGATCTGTCAACGCGCGGAGGAAGCTCGTCAACTGGCAAGAATCAAGATTCAAGAGCAACAGCGAGTTGACGCACGCCGGTATAACCTTCGTCGCAGGGACGTCCGCTTCCAACCCGGGGACCGGGTATGGGTGTGGACACCAATTCGGCGCCGCGGTCTCAGCGAGAAGCTTCTCAAGCGCTATTTCGGACCCTACAAAATCATCCGACGCATCGGCGATCTGAACTACGAAGTTCTACCCGACGGAACGCGCCCATCTGCAAGACGCCAGCCACGACCCGAGGTGGTGCACGTCGTCCGGCTCAAGCCGTATTACGAACGATAGAACTTTGGACTCTCGTCAAAGAGTGAACTGGGAACTGGGAACTGTGGCTCGCGACTCTGCTATCTTTTGTTGTGTATTTGTGTTTTTCCTTTGTGCTGCATCGGGACGATGCACTTTTTTAAAGGGGGGATAATGCCGCGAGCGCAGCTGACTCAGTAGGCAGCGCGCTCGTGGCCTAGCGGTTATCGCGCGTGCCTTCCACGCAGAAAGCCAGGGTTCGATCCCTGGGAGCGCCGCGTCTTTTATTTATTCTTCCAATTTAGATTTCTGGTAATTTCGAGAACCGTGTTGCTCGTTCTAGGTTAGAATGTTCTGCGCGCCGAATGTTCCAGCGCGAATGTTCCAGAAGCCCACGGGTGCACAAAAGGGGCTCCGCGTAACCAGCCGGACTCAGTTTCGCCTCAGCGTTCGATCCTGCTGCTTCGCCGCTTTCGACGCTCGCGACGCTCTGTTGTTATCTTTCCTTTTTCCTTTTATTTTTGGGCACAAGTTCGCCCCATTAAACGTTTCAGTTTTCTCAGTTATTCCTTTGTTTTGTCACTTCGTTATTCGTGACAATATTCCGAAGCAATAAGCAACTACAATTCTAACGCCTTAATTGTTATGCAAGCCCTCGTACTGAGACTAGTGCAAAAGGCTGTGGTGCCAGTAGCAGGTAAACTTGATTTTACTTATCTTTTATTTTTAAGAGTTTATTCAAACATTTGGCAAGGCGCCGAGAAGATGAAAGGTGCGTCATAGCGCCCATCGACATTTTGTTTTAAATATCATGAGAAAACCGGCGTAAATAAGTATTACCTTTGCGCTTTTTTTGTCGCCCCTACATAGTTGGTGTCATATCTTAACCTTTGAAAGATGATTTTAGGCAGCAGCCAGCAAAACTGACACTGGTTGAACCGTAGTCTCAAGTCGTTCTACCTGCCACACAAAGCTCTTTTGAAGCCTAAGGGGCAATACCAGTCTAGGGTAACTTGCAGGTGTGACGACGCAATGACCAACTTTGAAAAAAATTGAACCATACGCTAAAATGGCCTTCATCGTGCGTGGATAATAAGCCTCACAAACGTGCTCCTTACAATACGTCCGCAGCTAAGATCTAGAATTGCTGATACGGGTCAGGCATAAATCAAAAGTATTGTCAAACACCGAACAAGTTGCGTTCAGTGCGAGGTGTGGCCTAGTTTGTATTGGACAGACGGGCTGTTGCGTAATCGACCCAGCTCTTGAGCACGCGTATGCGCAGATATCAACTGTGAAAGGGCACCTAGATATTTACACAGTGTGACATGCATGTATAAGCCAAATTTTTAGTAAATCACGATTTTGGAGAATGGGATTGATAAAACTGCTAGAATACTGCAGGAAGCATTTGACTAAGGAAAGTAAAAACAAATGCGTAAGTTCAGCATTTGTTTTATATATTCTAATAAGGTAGCATTTGTAGGCAACTCTCAACGCGATAATTTTGGGAATTAGTAATATAATGTTGTACTTTTTATGAAATAATCAGTCGAAGTTTAAGCCATTGCTTTTCTCGTCTACACTGTACGGGTCATTTATTTGGGAGCTATTTTCAGCTCTTTAGACATAGCCTAATTTCAGAAATCCAATATTATAAAAAGTAGGTAACGTTATTTTTTTACGGAATATGTTCATTATTTACATAGGTTCAAGACCAAAAGGGTGAGTACAGCTGTGATAGGCGTAGCAAACATATCGACTGCACGAGCAGAGAAGTGCGTGATGGGTGTTAGTTGAGCATGGTCCGAGCCGCTCTTGAGCGCTCTAGTGTTTTCTTAAGACGACAAGGATGTCGGGCCAGAACACTCGTCCACTTATTGATAAAGCTACTCAGTCTCTTCATATCAGTCTCTTCATATAACACTAATCGTTTCGAAATCCTCTGCAAGCATGATCTGGTTACAGGAACCGCAGCTGAAGATGTCACAACAGAACCCAATATTGACGAGTCATTATTAACCTCTAACAGATTCTGACATAGGTTGCTTTCTCCTTGCTCTGGGGGCAGCCGTTACCGGGAAGATATAGTTGATGAACCGGCCTCAGTGAATCTGTTTGGGACATTTGGATTTTCGGTTTGAAGTTGTTCAAAAGGTAGATAGCTCCGAAACTTGAGGTGCAGTTGACCTGTCGTCTTTTCGGCGTCAAACTTGGGATGAAATTGACTTGCGATGTTCGTTGTGTTAAACTACCTGCCTTTGCATGCCATCAACTCTTTCTTTTCTGTATGCCACCGTCGGAGGATTCTACCTCATATGAGCGTGAATCAAAGTGGCGAAGTACCTTGCTTTCGATCCACTTTAGATTGTCGTGCGAAGCCCTTGATGATTACGCGTTGTAACTTTTAAAACTTCGAGACTATATACTTTAGGGTATATTATTTACCTTCCCGTATGGATGTTGTCCAGCGTAGAAGACAGGTTTTGTCTTGACATCAACTCTGCAGGAGTTCCCCCAGTTCAGTTTGGTATTGTGTAGTATGGGCGAAACAATTTGGTAAGTTGTGCTATCAGTATGGGCTGAGCAGAAATTTCGCAAAACTGCAGTTCCGACTTCCTTAAAATTCTTGACCAGAACTTCCTTGGTCTTCCGAACTATTAGCTTGGCATGATGGGGAAAATAGCGCAAAAAATCACGGACTACAAAGAGGAACACACACGACAAGACAATGCTGTACTCGCAACAGCCTTGTCGTAGTGCGTGTTTTCTGAGCAGTTTCTCCCATCATGTATAACGTCCACCAACTGGCCAAGTTCGAACACCTTATTAGTTCGGCTTGCCTGTTGGTAGCCGGATGAAAAGAGACGTTTTTTATATGTTGGGTGCCGTTTGCCTCCAAGCACCTGCGTCTGTCGTTTTGAAACTAAAGGTGTGCCATTGTCGCAGCAAAACGACTTTAAGAATTTCAAAAGTTGCAAACATTGCACATAGTCCGTCGATGACTAAAGCAGCGGTTGCAGATGAGCCGACTCGAACTTCCAGCCATTTAGAATATGCGCCGACAACAATGAGCAGCATTTTTTTTCCAAAAAGGTCGTCAATATTTATGTGGAAGAGATTGCACGGTGCCTGAGGACGCCCTGTTGCAACACCAAGTTTGGACTTGGTGTTGCAACATGACCGCGGACTTGCTATTTATACAGTGCACAGAGCTCGAGGCACCTGTCAATGTCTCTTTCAAAGCCGGGCCACCAAAGGTGACTTCGTACGCAGCATTTCATAGCTGTTACTTCTGGGTGATTAGCGTTCAAGAGTGTCATCGCACCGGCTTGTACCTGCTTTGGAATAACCACTCGTGATACACATGGGGCGAATTTCCTGTGAGCCGAGATTTCTTTAAATCGACTAGTATAGGTGGAAGTACCGTCCTCAGGTCAAGCGTTTAGAGCTTCCTGATTTGAAGGCTTGGTAGTCCTTTGACAAGAAAGGGTCTTTTGACGTGAGATGTGCCATGTCGTTTGCGGCGAGGGTTGGTCTTCCGATAGCTTCGATCATGACAATAGAGAGTTTTAGCAGGTCGTTTCCACACGGACGGTTCGACCTCGAACGCATCGGCGACTCCACTGCGCATGCGCGAGCGAGTCGTTCGGGGCGTCGGGAGGCTTTTTCGTTTGTTTCTTCCATTCCGGTAACTGGAGTCGTCACCACGACGCAGCCAATACAATTTACGACTGGGGTAAAAAAGATGGCGGTCAGATTGGCGATTCAGTTCGCCGACCTTGTCGAGCGTTAGCCATAGGACAGCGGAGCCCATTCGCCATCTTGTTAGTATGCTTCATTTGACAGGTTGAACCAAATCACTTCGAGTACTGCTCACAATTGTAAGCGATCGTGAATGATGTAAACTGCGCATGCTATTAAATTTTGGCGATTTGCGGACAGACTAGCTTCCCTGGCGACCGCGAGCAGAAAAAAGGATTTGGTGTGACGGCATACAACGTGAGCGATCATTCAAGTTCAAGATAACGGAGACACACTACATTCATGTATGGTTGTTCAGATACTTTTCTACTCCGTCTAGCTTTGCAGTTCTTGAAAATCCGACCTGCAAATATTACGTCGGCCGTCTTGTTTACGTCAGTCATACACCGGAAACACGAGCCGCCACGGATTCACACGTCACAATATGTTTCACATGTTTACTAGAAGATGGCGCCACCGGTCATACACAATCATAATCAAAGTTTACACGATTGCGCCAGTTTCACGATTCGTTAAAATATGTCAAATTTAACGTACGATTTCATGGAGTGGACCAGCTGCACTGTACGAGATTTGGAAACCGTGGGCTGGAAAACCGACCGCTAAAACCCCTCATATCTGCTCTACCATGCGGTTCGTGCACGATCCTCGACGGTGGAAGACGGCTCAATGCATACCCGTAGTAGTGAAGCTTGCCGAGGCGATAGACCAACTTGTAGTCGTAGTTCTGCTGGTGCAGACACCAGCGTAGCATTCTTGGGAAAAGTGCCCATGCAATCCGGCCGGTTCTATGTTAAGGATAATTAGTAGCGTCGTGTCGTGCGTGTGGATCACCAAAGGATTTCCAGCAACATACTGACGGAAGTGTTCGACTCCAAATACTATGTCCAATTCTTCTTTGTAGAGCTGAGAGTGGTTTCTTTAGTACTTTCCTAACCTTAAAGACAAGTAAACTATGGGTGCTTCGCTGCCTACCTTGTCTCGTTTTGCCTGCACGGCTTCTATATTGTAGGAAAAGGCATCGCATTAAAAGTAGGCTGGGTTGTTGAGATCGCCGTGAGCCAGGATATCTACTGATAAGTGCTCAGCGTTTGCTAGTCCTTGCTTTGCTAAGACTCCTTCCTCTTCATGGCATATTCTTGCTGGGTATTCAATGCAGAGTTTCAGCCAGGGTGTCACGATGTCTAAGGAATCAATTGTGGAAAGTAATCATTCGCAGAAATTACTCTACCTCCGACTTGTTTTCCGGATCTAGTACTTCTACAATCGCCTTCATTTTTTCTGCAGTTGGGCAGATGCCTGCGGAATTCACTCGGTATCCAAAGAACTCAACCTCCGATACCTCGAAGAAACACATATTTTGCTTGACCTTGAGGCCGGCTTGGCTCTAACCGGTACAGTACTGCTTCAAGTAGTTTCTAATGCTGGTCTTCTGTGAAGACAGGGATGAGGACGTCGTCCAAGTACGTGAAAACACCTGGGGTGCCAGTAAAACATGCATTCATTATTTTTGAAGATAGCTGGAGCTACCGACACGCCGAAGGGTAGACGCTGGACGCGGTAGAGCACTTTGATCGCATTGTTGCACAATATATAAGACGTAGCTTGGTCCAGTCGCAGCTTCTAGGATGCTTTCTGCCATGTCAATTTGTTAATACGTGCGTTTCTCCACGTAGTAGGTCCCATGCTTGACAGATGCGATGATTGTGTGCGGTAATTACCCAAAAAGTCGCAGCGATTCATCCTTCTTCCTCACTACGAGTACTGGAGTGGCCCACTCGGAAGATAAAAAAATTATATTATTTGTTGTTCTTCCAAGCGATCCAGCTCATTCAGCAGAGAATCCCTGATAGAAAATGGGAACTTCAGGAGCTTGGGTGGTCCATCAGGCTGCATCGGGATAATGATGGGTGCTCCTGTATGACCCTCCTTCAATTCGGTGAAGACGTTTTGGTACTTGTTCACGACGCTCAACTCTGAAAGAAGCGGCCAGAGAGTTTACTATCACGAGCAAGATGACCTAATGGTGCAAACCCGCCTCTGCCGAAAATACTTGCTATTGCTTGCTTGTACGACGCACATCATGGTTTCACGTCTTTTGCTTCTGCGTCGATATTTTCATGATATGCTACTTGAAGTGTGCCCAGAGTTTGCAGCCTTTGACCTGACCAGGTGTGTAACTGCTTCTCTTCTTGTTGCAGTTTTACAGTCGCCTTAGGCCATAGCTTGCGAAAGGTTAGCTCCTTGATTGATCCTGATCGCAGCTCTTGAAACGACTACCATTTGCAGTATTCCCATTGAGCGAAAGACTAATCTAGAAATTCGGTCAACTTCTTGACTCGTAAAATGGTTTGTAGAGAGTATAAAACTCTGTGCCGTGGTCCTCAGTCGACGCACGTACTTGGTTGGTCTTCCTGTATTTACCTTGTTTCTTCTTAGATATGCAAGCCTTTTCAAGGTGACCGATCTTCTTGCTGTAATTACACGTAATTCTGCGACAGCAGCACTCCTCTTGACGATGATTATCATTGTCGCACCTGCAACTACCGTTTCGATCTTGGGTTCTTGGTTTTAATCTGACTTCAGTTTCAGGTTGTTTTGAGATTTCCTGTAGGAACTTTTCGACGTCAAATCTCATCCTAGCTTGATGCGCTGTTGTAGATTTTATCGCCTTAGCCAAACCAATCGCGTTCTCAAATGTGATGGTTCTTCGTCTCTTCAAGACAGTAATGGTTGCTCAAGGTGCGAGTCCTGAAGACCGCATATTGAAGCGATCGCGTAGCATGACTTCCAGTTGGAGATTGCTGACGCAGGTACACGTGTAGGTGATGCTGCCCGATGCTTGCGGTGTAGCTCGACGCTTGCTGGGTGGCTGAACCGCTCAGCGCTTGCGTAAATGTCCTGCCAGGTGCCATGGCCGTAACGCTTGGTGTGCCAAAGTTGCAATATTTTGCACGTACACGTAAAGCATCAGAGTATTCTGCGATGGATTCTATGAGGCTCCTGATCTCTTTTGCGAAATCGCCACCTTGCATGAAGTTCCGAGGACCTGAGTCGAAGTGGCACGATTAGACGTCGCATGAAATTTTCGTAGAATAGTTCGGATGGCGCTCGGTGGTGAAATAAATCACGAACGTTGCCATAAGTTTCTTCCCCGCAGAGACTGAAGAGCAATGCCTGCTTCTTGGACGGCTTTATCGCGTCGTTGGCCTCGAAGTATAATTCTAGTGTATTCTTCCCCAACATACAGCGCGTCCATGGAGCTTAGTCGTGAATACGCCCTCACGCAACGATTGATGAACCATCCACGTTTTATCTCGTCGCCAGTGTTTGACTGCGTAATATGTTTATTATTTTCATATACAGTACCAGGCAAAAAAGACAGCGCACAGCTGCCATCGCCGCAGCAAACCTGTCTCTTGCCGGAGCATTGCTGTGCGTGATGGGTGTGAGTGAAGAGTGGTCCGAGCTGGCCTTGCGCACTTTTGTCTTTTCTTAAGATAACAGAGGAAGTAGGGCCAGAACAGACATAATACAAATCGCGACCGCTATAGTGTTTTTTGACATCCCCGAGTTCAGAGGCTCAAACTAATCAAGCCCTTGAGGTCATGTCACAATGAATATAGCGTCCGCTATTGCGTTTTTTCACATCCTTCAAACAGAAGGGATCAGCACACGAAATTCTAGGGATCTCACCCGTTGAAATTTGTACAAGAACAATACATCTTGCAGACAACCCTAAAAATTCCTAATGAAGACACCTTTGAGTTTTTGCCTTAATTATTAATATACTCCTATTACACCTTGATACAGCACCTCATACGAAAAATACTAATACGGATTCGCTTCAGCACACACTGATTGATTACACATTGTGCACAAACACAAAATAGGCTGTGTAACAAAGGTAAAACCCCCAAAGTTTCATTCCCATACACAGTCATATCAGGAGGTAGGTCCCTACCGTGGCCTCTAGGCTACGACGGTGAGGGTCAGAAAACACCTTTATTACGACACACTCGCGAGTCAGTACCGTCCTTGGCTGTCCTCCGCGCCCGCGTTATAAGACACCTGCGACGCTACCACCCCACCGACATGACACCCAGAGGAAATATAGCGAAGCGACCTCACACCTGTTTCGTGTCTGTAACAAGCTCTTGTCGCCGAACGTTCCCGGACACTCCAACCAAGCCCGGGCGATGCCGGCTACAGTCCAGGAGGCCCCCAGCTTTCCCCGACCACCGCGATGACTCGATCGCCTTCATCGGCGGCAGCAGCGACCGCCATTCGCTCGCCCCACGCGACTAAGGCGCCAATCAGACGAGACTGTCCGTTCCGAGGCAATGCCGAATGCCACCGTCACAGCTAGGGCGACAGCCGATCACTTCAAGTCTTCCAATGTGTTAGAGCACTCGTCACACCAACGGCGGCGATCGGAGATCCGGTTGTCGTAAACTCCTGCGGCGCATGGAGATACTTAGGGTGACAACCCTAAGCTCCACGATGGGGCCGACCACTTGTCGCACCCATGGCGGCCATCAGACGTCCTAGTGTTCCGCTCCTGAGGCTCTCGTGCGGCCTCGTTTTCAGTACCAACGCTAACGGCCGGATGCTGGACGATGTCATGGGCCTCGACGAACTTCCGTTGATTCAGCGGTAACCATAGGGTAGCCGACGTGCGCTCTAGGTTGTCTCCTGAGCCCATTTGTCAGATGGGCGGCACCAGCAGGACACTCTGGACTTCCCGATGGTCTCGTTCACATCTGGTCGCAACCACGGCGACAACTTGACGACCTTCACCCGGCGAGCTCCTGCGTATCCTGATCACGCCAATGGTGACAGCCGTGCAGCCCACGTCCTCCGACGCTGTGACATTTGTGTCGCACCCTCTTCTCGGCACACTCAAGGTAATAAGCTCCAGTCATACGCAATAGTCACCTTGGTGACTTGCGGGTTTGCGTCCCTGCTTGATGGGGTACGTTTTCTTTGAATGGGGTGGCATAATTCTGACTACTGCGCTAATTAATTTTTTTCCTCTACCTTTCATGAATGGAGAAGTTGTTTATGTTGTAGGGGTTGCCGCAGATGTGAATGTCGCAACCCATAATTGAGCCTTGGCCTACAGAAATTGTAGAAAAACACTGAAACACACCTATAGAAGACTATTAATATTCGTGTTATATGGAGGTATATGCTTAATTTATTCAACTTGCCCAATCAGAACTAAATTTTGTCAAGCATATGCCAATGACTAAGAAGGCCTTTTGGCTATCCTCCGTGTACTGAATGGTCAAATGTGAATGGTCAAAGAGTGGACATTTCTCATCTAATGTTTGGTCGATGGCTGATAGCATGTGTCGTTGGCCTATGGGCAGAGTAAGGCAAGTTATCAACCACTGGCTGGCTACAGTCTGGCCACTGGCCAAAAGACTATTTCCTGCCATTGGCCACTAACTGGCCAAATCTGTGCTGCTTCGGTGGGTTACATGGGTTAGGAGCTACGCCGGACATCTTGAAATCTTGATAGCTTCCTGACGCCTCCGACGCTCAGCGTAGACGCCCCGCCAGAAAATCTTCTCCGCAAGCCGCCAAGTTTCTGGGAATCCTCCATTGTCTTCGAATTACACGAAGCCTACGTGAAGCATTTATCGCCACCTTGTTCCGGGGTTCCCCTTTTCTCCCATCTCGTCCGTTCCGGCTCGGTAGCAGCACGCCGTCCGTACACAGGGCTAGCCCGGATGTCATTAGCAACAGACGGCCTTTTGTGACGTATACACATTCGTTAAATTTCACAACGAGGTTTTCTTTTTCCCGGTCTCGAAAACTGACAAAGCATAAAATATATACGAAGCGGTATTTGAACCCTGTATCAGTCAGCGAGGCATACGGCTCAGCGGGTAGGAAGCTAGTCACTTCGTCTTTATTGTCGTCTACCACTCAGTGTGGCGGTGGCGCTAGTATCATGACTGTTAAATATCCCTTTCTTTGGACTATGGAAAACCAACAAGAAATACGGAATGAAATACATACGAAAATAAACAAAACACACAAAACACGAAATATAAAAAGGAATAACTCAAAAGCCCGTTAAGCTTGCTGCTGGAAGTTCTGATCGTAGTTTAGCCTTTGGGGTCGCCGCACAGTTCGGGTTGATGTCCGAGCCGCACCTGGTCTAAGTTCACTAGCCCGATCACCCTCTGTTCTCGCTGCGGAGTTGACTGCAGCTGGGGAGCTGGTCGGAGTTCTCGTTGAAGTAGCGACTGTAGTTGTGATTGCTGGATCATCATGCCGCACTGTTGGGTTCAATGCAGCCGGTGCAGCTTGAATGCCGGTCAGGGGACAGGCTGGGAATCCTCCAGGTTCTCCTCCAAGTAATCGGAACTCATCACGTCTTCATTCTTCGGTAGAAGGTGTTCTCTGTTGCGTCGATATTCCTGGCCATCCTCCGTGACTAGCAGTGAAGAACGATTCGCCACGTTCCTGAACACTTGGCCCTTTGTGACCCACTGTCCTTTGTCCCTTAGACGTACCACATCACCTTCCTGTAGTGGTCTCAAAAGACATCCTTTGGTGTTATCCTCTGTGTGTTTTCTGGCTGGTTTTGGAACTGCTGGCGTGAAGTCAAGAAGACGGGACCTAATGCGGCGTCCCATAAGAAGCTCGCTGGGGCACCGGCCATCCTCCAGGGGTGTACACCTGTAACCAAGCGATCCCAGCCAGAAGTCTCCATTAGCTTTAGCAGTTTTCCGCAGTATTCGTTTTGCCACTTGCACACCCTTTTTGGAAGTCCGTTGGAACGTGGAAAATGCGGACTGGACGTGGTGTGCTTAAAATCATACTTGAAAGCGAAACTCTGGAACTGACGTGACGAGAACTGTGGACCGTTGTCGCTGCACACCTCTAGAGGTATTCTGTGTCTAGCAAACATGCTGCTTAATGACAAAATAACCGTTTTTGATGTTGCCTTTCTGAGCCTCTCTACCTCTGTGAAGTTGGAAATTTCATCATAGGCAACTACGTACGTGTTCCCTGCCAGCTCAAAGAGGTCTACACCAACGCGCGTCCATGGTAAGCCTGGAGCCTCACGCATCATTAGTGGCTCGTTCGATTGCCTGTACGCAAAGTGTTGACAGATTGAGCACCGGTGAATCACTCTCGTGATATCTTTGTTAATGCCGGGCCAGAAAACTAGCTGTCTTGCTCGTGCTTTACACATATTGATACCAAGATGGCCATCGTGTATCCTCTCAAGTATTCGCTGGTGCATGGTCTCTGGAATGACCACCTTGCGCCCTTAAACAAAACTCCAGATACTTCTGTTAATTCCCCGGTGAAAGGTTTGTACTGTCCATGAATAGGGAGGTTTGCTTGGAGACAGTTAATTACGTCCGTGAGGACAGTGTCCCGAGCAGTTTCATGCACGAGCTGAATCTTAGTTGCTTCGCTTACTAGGCTGTGCTGAATCTCCAATGCATGCACCTCAACATAGGTTAGTTTTGTGTCGCTTGGCTGCTCAGAGGGAAGTGCTCTCGAAAGGACATCTGGAACCACCAACTCTCTGCCAGGGACGTACGTCAGCTGGAACTCATACTTCATGCGCCTCAAGAAGAAACGCTGCAAGCATGGTGGCATATCTCCTACACGTTTTTGTGCAATAGCAAGCAGAGGTTTATGGTCAGTTTCCGCTATAACTCGCCGTCCGTACACAAAGTGGTGAAATTTTTCAAGACCATAAGTGATTCCAAGACCCTCTTTTTCAATTCGCGAATAGCGTGTGTCCGCACTAGACAAGACTCTGGAAGCGTAGGTCACTGGTTTCCATCCCTCAACATGTCGTTGTAAGAGCGCCGCGCCTATCCCATGTTTTAAAGCATCCGAAGATACTTTCGTGGGTTTTGCCGGATCAAAGAGTGCGAGCACTGGGGTTTTAGATATGAGATTTTTTAAACGTCCCCATTCTATTTGGTGTGCGTCAGACCACTCGAACACTGAGCTGTCCTTAATAACTCCGCGTATTAACGTTGTCCTGGAAGACAAGTTAGGCAAACATTTACCATAGTAGTTTATAAACCCCAATAATCGTTGTACTCCTTTCTTGCTTACTGGTTGTGGAAAATTGTGAATGCACTAGCAAAGGGACAGCTCTACGCTCAATTCCGAAAAAGTTAGGCTTACATGTGATTCCATTTCACAAAGTACTACTCAACAGCTCTACGTCTTCGGATTCGCGAAATGTTGAATATTATTTGTGTAATCTTAATTTAAACATCAGCCGATACCGAAACCGAAACTTCGGTTGCGTCAGGCAACATTGGTCCCGTGTCCTCAGAGTCATGGCCACGTCACGTCGAACCACGTGGTCTTGTGACGTTCGCAGGCGCGAGGTACAGGACACGCGACGCGGGTAGGTCGCTTCGCATGGCGAGGATGGTGATGGCCCGGGGGAGAGGGGAAGGGGAGAACACGAAAGAGGAGAGGGGGAGCGGAGAAACCGGACATGCGATAAACGCGCAGGGCAGCGCAAACTAGCGCATCCGCGTTACGGTGATCACGTGGACGCCGTAGAGCCAACACCGGGAGGAGAAACTCATGACGTCATCGTTCAATTTCGCTCCGAGAAGTAAAAACAACCAAAACGTGAGAATGACGTAGTCATGCCTTTGGCGTAGTGGTTCAACGTTGGCCGCTCCAACCCCGTCGCATTGACTGCGCTGACGATTGCGCCTCACGTCGCACGCTAGAGTTGGCAGATTTCGGCGACTTGGCTCGTTTGAAAGTTTGCTGGCCAGTTTATTAAATATATAGACGGAATTAGATCGTAATATTTGACATGGGGTCTTCCTATATGATACTGAAGAGGGCTGCATAGTTTTCTAAATATCAAAAATGAAGCGGAGGTGCCCTTTAACGAAGGCTGAAGCAGGGAGATACCATTTTCATTAATAACGTCCCCCAAGACCTCAATTTTTTTGCAGTATAGTTGCACTTGCTCATGTTGTACGTGAGACCCTCTTGACTTGCTCTCTGCAGTACAGCGTAATCTGTCGTTGTTAACTGGCCTGTGTTCTACCCACACCAGAATGTCATTGATGTATACTCGGAACTCCAGGTAAAGACCCTCAGGCATTTGAGACATGGTCTTCTAGGAAATACTTCCCAGGTGCGAAAGCTATTCCCAACGGTAGCCGGAGGTACTGGTATCTTCCAGATTGGAGTAGCAAATGTGCAGATACTCGTGAGTATCATCGTCGTGGCGGTATTTGGTGACACCCGGAGTTCGCATCAAGGGTTGAAAAGCATCGTGCATCAGAGAGCTCTACCTCAATGTCTTCCCTTTTGGGAAGTTGGTAATACTCTGCGCGTCACCCACACGTTCATGTCCCGGGGATCCCAGACATACCCTGAGCTGTCCGTCCCTTTTAGCGCAACTAGCCAAAGGACTCGGCCAGTCGGTTGGCTTAACCGCTTTCCGGATAACACGTTGGCGGCAGTTAAGCGCTGCAGCTCCCTCTCCAGTGGCTGCCGCAAGGCTTGAGGGACTCGCTACGGCTGCTGCCATTGGCCTCGCTCTCCTTTAGCACCATGTGGTATGTCTGTTTCACGCCCAACGCCTAGCCCCTGAACACCTCGGGGAATTCGGGAGGTCACTGCGCTGAAGTTATCGCAGGAAACTGCTGAAACACGATTCACGAGTCCAAGGAGTTCACTGGCCCTGGAGACCGAGAAGGGAAGCCCGCGACTTTTACAACAAAGAGCTGGATAGGGTTATTTTGTGTTGTTGCAATTCTAAGTCAAGGATGCTTTTCCTGCGTGTGCAATTATGCCGCCACTGTAACTGCGCAGAGTTGCCGTGCTTCCACCAGCAAATCTGCACACCTGCCTGCTCGTTTCCACCGCGACAGTGGAAACAAGTTTTAGCAGGCTCCAGTGTGGCAATCTTCAGCATGATATCCTTATCGGCTACCATCGCCGGTACCAGCCACTCTAACCCGATTACTTGCAGAAGTGCGTGCTCCACCTCCAGAATTTCCAAAGTCGCTCTCCCGGCACCCGTGGCTTGATCGTCGTTTTCGTTAGTTATCGCGTTCACTCGTTGCTTTGGACAGCAAGACGCGAGAGTAGACCTTGGCGATGGCATCTCCTGCATTCTTTTTCCTGTTGATGGACCGCCTGTTCTTTTGTGAATGAAGTTACACTTCCGACAGCGGTCTCGTCTAGGTGGTGCTTCCACTGGCACCGTCGAACGTCTTTTAGTTGTCTGGTGAATACCCGAGAACGGACTCTTCTGGCTTGTCCCAAACTTTGTTTTGTTTTTCCGCTATTTCGTTCGCTTTACGCGTGTCCACTGCTCAGGTAAGCAATAGGTCCTGCTCTCGCAACAGCCTTTGACGTAGTTTCTTGTTAGATATACCATACACTATTTGATCTCTGATCATTGAGTCTGATTCGCAAACCACCGAATTCGCAGGTCATAGCCTTCAACAAAAGGTGACTGTAGAATTGATCAGGCAGCTCACCCCTCTGCTTGTTCTCGCATCCTGAGTACGTAACGCTCGTTACGTTTCATTCTTCTTGCAGGAGAACAGTAGTTGCGCATGAAACGTTTCTACCTGACACGGCCTCGTAGGTTTGCTCCCCCTCGACGTTGACGGTGTCGTAGACTTCCACGGCCTGCTCTCCGGCAACATGCAGCAACAACACGATATTACTGTCCCTCCTTCCTTTCGGCGGGTATTTGTAGCTGTCATGAAGATTTCAGACAGTTGCTTGAAACGCCTCTTGTTCTCAGCAGCATTGCCTGAAAACTGAAGTGGCTCACAGCGGTTTCAGTCCTTCCTTGGTGGAGGGTACCACAGGGCTTGTGGAGAAGCGTTTGAACTTCTTCTGACACCATGTATCAGTCAGCGAGGCATCCTGTTCAGCGGGTGGGCTAGTCACTTCGTCTCTATTGTCGTCTACCACTCAGTGTGGCGGTGG
>JAZHYW010060274.1:0-17272 GCA_037355805.1 Ixodes ricinus | reverse complement strand
GTTTTGTAGCAGTACTAGTATATATAAACACGAGGAAGATACACAGAAAGGGGGACGGACAACGAAGACTTCCAACTAGCAACAACATTTATTGACCCGAAGTTTGCATATATAGGTGAAGGAGGGGGAGGGTGAAGGACTCCACATTGGAAAGGGGGGAAGTGATGGGAGAGGGTGTAGAGGCAAGAGAGTGAAGGACGATCCCGTGAGATGACATCTAATCGCTTGGAGCCTCGGCGGAAACGAGGGACGTCAGCTCTGGCCCCAGGAAGTTTATCTCCCTCCTGGATAAGCCTATAGAGGGGGACCCGGTTGTTTTGACTGTGGTGCATGGCGTGGCGAAGGCCTCCATAATCTCTCGTCCGTATCTTGAGGCGTGAAATCCAATCCTGGTGGTTGAAGGAAGGTCGGCCGAACAGGGTTCGCTGCTGTTAAGAATGGAACCTTCGGCAACCTTCTTCCGAGTTTCAACGCTGCGGAAACGAGTCATGAATCTGTCCGGCACCGTCGCCCGCCTGTCTGTTCCTGCACGAAACGAGTCCCGACGAGTACGGGACCGTCGCCTACGTGTCTGCGCCTGCGGAGACAGGTCTCAGCGCGTCCGTGACGTCAACGGGACGTGTGTGTGTGCGTGGGGGTTGGTGCGCTCACGAAAGGGAGAGGGGCATGACCTAACTGCGGAGAACTTTGGCTACGACGCACTTCTGGCTACGACGCGGCGGACCTTGCTACGACGCACTTGACGGCGGGTTGCTGCTGCGCACTTGCTTCCCTGGCGGGGAGTGAGGGAGAAAACGGACCCCTATATAAGGCGGAGCGCGAGGCTGCTCCGTGAGTTCTCTCGGATTTGACGACTGTATCGCAACCATGTAATTAAACCGTTCGTTACGTTACCAATTCTCCCACCTCCACTGGACCCCTGGGTTCTTCACTTCGGGGAATGGTCGTCGTCACGAGCCAGGAAGCTCCCGGACGTGCGGCATAAACCCCGCCTCTAACAACTGGTTGGCAGCGGTTGGGATCGGACCATGCGACATCGTGCTACATCTGCGGGTGAGCGTTTGGACTTTGCTTTGAGATTCGCCAGGCTTCAGATTATGGGTAATTAATTTTGAACTGCTGGGAATCCTTAAGTTTTGACTCGTGCGCTGGGTTTGTGTACAACCTTGCGACAAGTTTTAGAACAAAGCCAAAGCTAAAGAGCAGCGATCATGGATCTAATGAGGTTACTGAGAACAGATTTATTCTGTTTGTGTGAAGAATTGGGTGTGGAGGTGGAGCAAAAGATGAAGAAATCTGAGATCAGTAAAGCGATTTCAGAGAGCGCAGAAGCAGAGGAAATTAAAATTGCGTGGGAACTGCTTCAGAACGCTAGGAGAGAGGAACGAGAACGAGAGCAGGCTGCAGCGAGAGAGGAGGAGGAGCAGACTGCAGCGAGAGAGGAACGAGCGCAGGCTGCAGCGAGAGAGGAACGAGAGCAGGAGCAGGCTGCAGCGAGAGAGGAACGAGAACGAGAGCAGGCTGCAGCGAGAGAGGAACGAGCGCAGGCTGCGACAGAGGAGCGAGCGCTGAAAAGGCTAGAGCTCGAAATTGAACAACAGCGATTAAACTCGCAGAACAGTAGAGTTGGGGCTCCGGTACGAGCAAGTGAGACCGAGTCGTATCAAATGAAGAAGCTCCTGCAGCCGTTTAAAGTTGGGGAAGACGTGGGCCTATTCTTAGTTAACTTTGAGAGGACATGTGAGAAGTTGAGCTTCGCCCCAGAAACGTGGCCGCAACGGCTTTTGACTTTGTTGCCCTGTGAGGCTGCAGAGGTTGTCGCGCGCCTTAGTGCTGGAGACGCGGACGACTACGACAAGGTGAAGTCCAGCCTTTTGAAACGGTACCGCCTTTCTGCCGAGGCGTTCCGTCAAAGGTTTAGAAACGCATCCAAAAAGAGCAGCGAGGGCTACTCGGAATTCGCTTACGGGCTTAAAACCAATTTGATAGAATGGTTGAAGAGCGAGGAAGTGTACGAAAGCCGAGACAAGGTAGTCGAGTGTGTGTGCCTCGAACAGTTCTTTCGTAGCATTCCGCAGTCAGTCAAGCTCTGGGTGCAGGACAGGATAGGAGTCGACTCTGTCGAAAGGGCCGCTGAGCTAGCCGAGGAGTACGCAACGCGTAGAAAGCTGAGCGGAGAGGAAAGCGAACCCGGCCGGAGCGATCAGCGCAAGACCTTCCGACAGGGAAACGGCTCGCGAGAAAACGGGCCCGAGAAGCCCGAAGCAGGACAAAAGGTCCCAGAAAAGAGCGCAGAACACTCGAACGGAGACGAGGCGCGGAAAAGCCAAACAGGGCAGTTCGAGGCAAGGAAGCCGTTCCTGTGCTACAACTGTCAGGAGCCGGGACACACAGCGGCCAGATGTAAGAAACCGCGGGTTGTGTTCTCGACCGTGACCGGTAGTGACGAGGACCTGGAGCTCCTTCGTCCCTATCTTCACGAGCTCCAGGTAAACGGAAAGCCGTGCAGGGTGCTTCGGGACAGTGCAGCGACGATGGACGTTGTTCATCCGTCGTATGTAACGACATCTGATTTTACTGGAAAGGTAGTTTGGATCAAGCAGCTGCTCGAAAAGCACAGTGTCTGTCTGCCTATGGCGACAGTAAGGATAACTGGCCCGTTCGGAGAGCTGGTGACAGAGGCGGCTGTCTCGCAAACAGTCCCGTTGGAGTATCCCTATTTGTTTTCTAACCGGTCAGATTTCCTGCTGCGCGAAAGGGGTCAACAACTGGGAGAAGGACTAGTTCAGTCGTGTACGAGGTCCAAATCGCGTCAGCTCGCCCCTTTGTTAACGAGTGATCCAGAGCCAGAGGCAGCTGACGGGGAGAGAGCACTCCCAGAGTTGAAGGCAGAGAAACGGGATGAGGGGGACCAGGTTGTAGAACAGCCTGACCTCGTAGCACTAGAAAGCGTACGTCGTCCCAACGCGCCGGTGAAAAAGGCGGAGGACGACGGGATCATTAAAAGATCTCTCGTAGCTCCGACGTCACGTAATTTTGATCGTCTACTGCGAGTAGACAGAGTGTCTTTGACAGTCGAGCAGAAGAGCGACCCTAGTGTGTCAGGGTTTCGCGGTACAGCTCAGGAGATTGCTAGGACCAATGTGACGGGGCATGAAAAAGGCGGATTGTTTTATCGGCGCTATAAGGACCGCATTTTCACGTCTAGAAATCACGTGAAAATCGATCACTATGACTTCAGCGTAAGAAACAGGAAAGGCAAATTTAACGGCAATGCCGATGGGTTGAGCAGATTTTTCTGATATCACCAAAAACGGTAGGGATGATCTCAGAGGTCTTCGTCATCCACGGGAATGAGGATCAAAGTGGGGGCACTTCGTTAAAACCCCAAAAGACCTCACAAATTGCGAATAGTTTTTGTCTTTTGTATTTTGTTCATAGTGACCTCTTTGGAGAAGTGAGTTTTGTTTTGGCGACAGCGGGTCAATTTGCATTGTTCTGGGCAAATTATGGTAATCCATAATCCAGTCTGGCGGGTCTCTGGCGAATTCCGAGCGTTTGGCTGCGGTGTGGCGTGGTGTTGTGGGGGACGTTTCCGCTGATGCCTCCGTTGTGAGGTTTGGGAGTTTGTTTGGGGCTTGCAGCGTCTTCTCAAGGCCTACTCCCAGCCCACCTCTTCAGGCCAGCGATTGTACCACCGGCCATTCGAGGTTTCCCTGGCCCCGGAGGGGCTGTTAAGAATGGAACCTTCGGCAACCTTCTTCCGAGTTTCAACGCTGCGGAAACGAGTCATGAATCTGTCCGGCACCGTCGCCCGCCTGTCTGTTCCTGCACGAAACGAGTCCCGACGAGTACGGGACCGTCGCCTACGTGTCTGCGCCTGCGGAGACAGGTCTCAGCGCGTCCGTGACGTCAACGGGACGTGTGTGTGTGCGTGGGGGTTGGTGCGCTCACGAAAGGGAGAGGGGCATGACCTAACTGCGGAGAACTTTGGCTACGACGCACTTCTGGCTACGACGCGGCGGACCTTGCTACGACGCACTTGACGGCGGGTTGCTGCTGCGCACTTGCTGCCCTGGCGGGGAGTGAGGGAGAAAACGGACCCCTATATAAGGCGGAGCGCGAGGCTGCTCCGGAGTTCTCTCGGATTTGACGACTGTATCGCAACCATGTAATTAAACCGTTCGTTACGTTACCAATTCTCCCACCTCCACTGGACCCCTGGGTTCTTCACTTCGGGGAATGGTCGTCGTCACGAGCCAGGAAGCTCCCGGACGTGCGGCTCAAACCCCGCCTCTAACACTGCACTCAGAGGTGTGTTTGGCAATCGGATGGTAACTAACCTCCGAGGTGTCGGAGGCTGCTTTCTTGATCTCGTTTGCATGTTCCCTCACCCGATCGTTTAGGCATCGGCCCGTCTGTCCGATGTATTTAGCACCGCAGGACATGGGAATCGAATACACGCACTCTTTGCAGCAGGTTACATAATTGGTCTGGTGCTTTTTCTGGCAAGGGGGCACTAAACCGGGGTTGTTGACTTTCCTACAAATTGAAGCTAATTTGAACCTGCATGAAAATACTACGTTAGTGTTGAAGCCGAGCGCAATAGATTTCAGGCGATGTGAGGTGTTATGTATGTAGGGGATGCATGCAAAGCGTGATTTAGGGGGAGGGGTTTGGACTTGTGCCCCGCGACAAGTCTTTTGATTGTTGTTTCAATCAGGTCTCTGGGGTATCCTGCCTTTATAAGGCGACTAACCTGCTTGGATAGGCTGGGGGCGGAAAGGTGCTGACAGGATTTAACTTTGGCCGATGCAATTAGGTTTCGAACTATCCCATTTTTTACATTCCTCGAGTGTGAGCTGTTGAAAGGAAGAACGGGCTTAGAGGACCTCTGCTGGTGAGCCCAACAGATACCTTTGCTAGTCGGGACCAACCTGAGATCGAGGAACTGTAAGCCCTCAGGGGAGGGGGTCTCTTTGGTGAACGTGAGCCCGTGGGAGCTCCTCTGGAACACGCTCTCTATGGCCGCGGGGTCGGAGATGGTGGAGTGTAGGATGAGATAATCGTCGACATAACGAAACACCTTCGCATCGGGAAAATCTTGTTGAAGGTCCGACTGAACCTTGGCGTCAACATAATACAGGTAAATTTCGCTGAGGGCGGGAGCCAAGCAAGACCCGATACAAACGCCGGCTTTTTGTAAGTACACTTTACCCTCATATTCAACAAGCGTTGATTGGAGATACAGTTGTGTCAATTCGAGAAATGAGGACAGCGAGACGCCACATGAATTTTGAAAGTCTATGACACCTGTCTTTAGGATGGCGTCAGAAATGAACCCCAGGAGGGTCTTCACGTTTAGGCTATAGTAGAGATCTACAACATCGAGCGAGAACGCTCTTACAGCTTCAGTGCCGGCGTGCAACCCGTCTAACACGGGAAGGAGATGTTCTGAATTTCTTAGTCTGAAAGGTTGGGGGAGCTCTAACGTGTCGAGATGTTTCTGCAGAAACTTCGCCAATGGCCTCTGCCAACGCCCCGTCTCGGATACAATGCTGCGGAAAGGCACGCCTGGTTTGTGCGTTTTAGCGGAAAAGAAAATAGAGAGGTATTGCTTCGCTAGAACAAGAACGGCACTTTTTAAAGAAGGGAGGTTAGTTGAGTCACAGAGTGCCTTCACTCTAGACCTAAGGGACCCGGATGGCCGCGTTTTGAGTCCGATAAAGTTCTTTTTTAGGGCCTCGTCGGATTTGTATCTTCCTCATGTTTATGTACCGTTACCAACACGCTCGTTTTGTACTTAGTAGTAGTATATGTTTCGGAATTTTTATGTTATGGATATTCAGCCCCAAAAATGGGATGGATGATTTATCGGGGGCGGGTGTTCATACGAGACTTTACGGTATACAAAATTTAATGCGTGCATATTTTGCACCCCCCCCTCCCCAAAAAATGAAATAAAAAGTGAACGACGAATTGATGTCTTAGTACTTCTGACAAAGCCACATATGCTATGTACCATTTTCGGAGATCAGACACTTGCATGCCGTTATTGGCTGAGCTGTGGCACCGACGGCACAAAGCAATGCACTCAAGCCAGTGCTTTGAAGGCAATGGTACGGGGAATCGAAATAAACACACAACTTTTATTGTACATCTTGTTCAAGGGCCACTGAAAAGAAAAAAAGTTATTTTTAAACAGTCTGGTTGAGACACGTGTAACAATAAAATAAATATCACGGAAAAAAAAATTTTTACGGGCAATATTGATTGCACGAGACGCGATTCCACCTGTTTTCTCTCTCGGCATTTCGGGCGCATAGAGGAGGTGGATCGGCTTTGCCATCACGTTGAGGTGGAGAGAATGTATGACCATCTCGTTGAGGTGGAAAGAGTGTATGACCATTCCGCGACGTCATAGACTTTGCGCGCAGAATTTAAAATAAATGTCGCATCATCAATATTACTCTAAAGTTTTTTTGTTTTTTTTTCGAGTAAATATTAATTTTTTGACAAGCCTGTCCCAACCAGAATGTTTAAAAAAAAACATTTTTTTTTCTTTTCAGTGTTTTTTTATATTCGTCCAAATACGGTATATTTGTGAACGATAAAAGCATTTACTTTTCCTCGCGTTCGAAACGGACGACTTGAACAACCAACTTGTGCAGTGTTCTCTAATGTTCTGTTTGCGCTTGACGGCTCATCAACACAAGACCACAAAACAAAACACTGTCTACTATTTACTTGTTCCGGAATAAATCATGATCATTCTCGTTAGATAAAAATAGGCACTTGGCACCTGTTTTCATCAAATGAAAGTCAAGGCCTGTCCAAACAGGACACTACAAAAATCTCCAGGCGACACAACTCCGACAAATCATTAAACGCTCCGCTTCCGAACGTTTTTCTTTTTCTTTTTTTTTTCTTTTTTGCGGAGGGGGGGGGAGGTTTTTTTGTCAAATCTATCTTGCCCGTACCCTCCACAACGGCCTTGATCTGCTCATCACGTGGGTCTGGAGAGCCACTCACACGCAGTGTTGGCTGTCAGTCTCCACCGTTTTCAAGTCCCGAAGACGGGAAAGGGAATGACACGAAGGTGTCATTCCTTTTCCCTGCGAGAAGCGAAACGCACGCTTCACGCAGGAATCATCCCAAATCCACCCAAAGCCGAACCTCTTCGGCCTGCCAGCCGAGGCGAAGTCAGCGAGGTCAGCGAGCCGCAAGAGGAAACCAGTGGCAGGCGGCGTCTGACGTCAAATCTGACGAGCACTGATGTCAAAGAAAAGTGGAGGGGGCGAGGAGAAAAAACGCTACGAGTTGATGCGGCCAATCGTGCAGTGCCAAAAAGCGCAACGTCACAGCGTTCGTTGCCCTTCCGCACGTGTACAGTCCTTGGCTAAGCCCAACTATCGCGGTGCACGCGCCGTGACCTTGCGCGTTCGGTCTACGCATCCGTGCTTGTATACGTCCTCTAGCCACTGGCCGCTCTCGGACTTGTGACGGAACTTAGCAGGGACCCCCGGCAATGTGCGAACGCAGGGACCTACCGGAGGTGAGCAGGATGATGACCTTGAGGCAGACAAACTCCCGCTGGTCCACCTGCAGCCGCCGCAGCAGGTCCGTGAGGCCCAGCATGCGCTCGATGACGGGCCCCATGCCCAGGTGCCGGGCCTGGCCCAGGGTGACCGACTTGCCCATCGACACCCGGATCTCGTTGGGGGTGCCCGTCGACCGGTAGCAGCAGCTCAGCAGCAGTAGCTCGCACCATGAGTTGATCAGCAGCGCTATCTGGTCGTCCACCTGGGGACGCCACAGCTCCAATGAACCGGATGTGCCCGGAGCCGGGTTCGCAACGCGCTTGGTTCCCAGAAGAGGACCACAGAAATGCAAGTCTCGACTCCCCGAAATAAGTTGAAGTTGGCGTTCGGCCAACCCCTCGGTCACCGTCGTTACGTCCACTAGAAGAGGCTATCAAGTGACCATGTCTTGGAACAGACGTGCGGAGAAGTATAAGGTGTTCTCAAAGTTTGTCCTGAAGACACAAACAACAGGCTAATTAATGTGGGTCGTGCTCAAAGAAGTTGACCCCACACCTAGTTGCCCTCTTTCTATGCATACTAATCCATATCCTTCTCAACCCACCCCCGAGTTAAAGGGCAACACTGCTTCATTTTTTGTTTTGAAAAACAATGCAGTCCTCTTCAGTACCGCCTAGGAAGACCACACGTCAAATATTAAGACGCAGTTCTGTCTAAATGTTTCTTAAATGGTCCGGCAAACTTTGCAACTCGACAAGTTGCCAAAATCGGCTGACTCGAGCGGGCGAATTCAGGCGCAACCAAGAGCACAGCCAAGGCATGGGTGTAGCCAACATTGAGCTGAACGTCATCACCATTGCCCCATTTTGCTTGTTTTTACTTCTCCGGGCGAGCGTAGCGCATGACATCAGCAATGTTACCTCTCGGCGCTCAGAGGTGTCCACATGGTTGGCGTAACCAACACCTCCTAGAAGAGAAGGCCAGAGCGCTCCGAGCGGTTACGTCACAATGGCGAAGGAAGGAAGTCCATGGCGCAACTACGTGAGAAAAATTTTGTGGCATCGACCGCATCGACGTGAAAAAAACGCTTCTTGTTGAGCGGCGCGGGTCGTGAGCGTTTATCTGACATTAATATATGTTTTAAAAGCGCAGTATTGTACAATTTATTATATATATAATATAAACATAATATACAACGCGCTATCAAGGTTGAAAGCACTAATTTTTTATTTATGATTATCCCCGTAACCGCGGGACCACGTGCAATCCCGCAGATCCCCACACTTTTCGAATGAACCGGTCCGCTGCGACGTTTTCTTCCTTTGTACGGGCTCCGATTCTGGTAAATTTACGTTGTGTGTGAGCTGCTGACTGTCTAAAAAGGAACCCTGTGACTTTGAGAAGGGAAGGGAACCGAAAAAATCCAGTCATCGCTGCAGGGAGCGCACGCGAGCAAGAGATGGGTCGGCGACGTTAAGCTGGTTAAGCCTCCCACACTGCTGCCACCCGCTGCTCTCGTGTGTGTGTGGTTCTTTTGATCCTTCCTGTGGTTTATTAATCGTCGCCGCAGTCTCGGGTAGTTGTTTTTGTTCGCTTGATACTACGGCATTTACGTGGATTCGCGGAACAAGTCCTGTTACGGTTTGAGTGACATATGTGGCAACCAGCCAACAATGACACTGGTCGATTATCGATAGACCTCTCTTTCGAAAGTGAGAGACCTAAAGTTCGTGTTCAAATGTTTTCGTCACGGCTATTGCGGGATGTGTGGATACGATCGACAGGTGAGTAACAACTTATTTACGGGCTTTCTTGGTCGTGTGGGACGCAAGTAAAGTGCTGCAGTCGGGTTGTTTTTTCGTTTTTGATCTTCATGACAGAATGTCATCTTGTTCGTCGTTATCCGTGTGCGGTTGCGTCGACATCTGTAAATATGCGTGGTAATATTCTAGTTTTCACTGGAAGGTGAATAATAAGTTTGTGTGATTGTACAAAGTGTGTTGTTTGTGCTTATTTGTTTATTTATACTAATGTTATTCTATTGCCTTTACCGCTTTTATACTAGAATCTTAACTGTATTTAAGGTAAAAATTACACCATCTTCCCGAGGGGAACCATGGGGTGATGCGGAGCATCGTGTTGGTTCCGAGGAAAGAGTCAGTTGCATGCTGACGTCGAGAGATGGCGCCACCGACTGCCCTAGCGTTAGCCCCTACGCGAGCCTGCGTCGCGGCTCGCGGCAGAGAAACTCGGAACGCTCGTCGCTTATTTTTTTTTACACTTGAAGGAGAGGAGACTAGAGGAGGAGAGGAGACTAGAGGAGGAGAGTTGCGTGTGCGCGCGCGGTGTGAGTACAATCGAACGCACGCGCAGTGCACGCAGCTGGTAGAGAGAGAGAGCGGAGAGAGTAACGCGCAGCTGTTGGAGAGAGGGAAGGAGGAGAGTTGCGCGTGCGTAGTGTGGGTGCGGACTACGACGCCGCGGGACATAGACCCGAGCAAGAGATGCTCCGCATCTAAAAGTATTATTGTATACAAAATAAGATATTTTGATCTAACGCAGCTCGAGCCCATAGGGAGAAGTAAATTAGTTGACTGTAATAAGGTGGAGAACTGGGCCAGTTGGTTGACGTTATACATCATGGGGAAAACAGCTCAGAAAACACAGACTATGAAGAGGAACAAACACGACAGGACAATGCTGTTCCTGTAAAGGAACAGCATTGTTGACTGTAAATAGTAAGTTAAATTAGTTGACTCTAAATAGTAAGAAAATATATTTTCATTAAATGATATGGGACTTAATCAGATCGAGGTCTTGAGTGATTATATGAGCGTCGCAAGCTGATTTGTCGACCCCATAATGTCATTCGATCGAAATTACATTAGTTTTGCCGTGTGGCTGGGGTATGATGCAAGAATTCAGTGACTGCACGCGATAACAACGCTTACATGATCGTAAGTGACACTTGTCTAGCCGTGTCCGCGTTGACTACGTCTACCTGATTTTTAACTGTGATTTGTTTTGCTGTGCCCAATCACTGCGTGTCTCGCCATTTCGTCGAAGTATTTCTGTGTAAAATATGCATTCCTACAGCAATTATTGCGTGGCTCAATGTTTTCTCTTATACGCCTACCCCGTACCGTTTCATCCCGATTATTTAGCGGTGTAATATTTTGCCCGTGTAATAAAATATTTTCGAGACCCCTTGCTATGTGTAGCTTTCATTTTAGCTAATAAGACACGCGTATGTGATTAAAAGCGCGTTACGACGGTCGATCCACGCGCGTTGCCTTTGCTTCGCCGCGCGCCCCCGATGGCCTTCCTTTGCGACGTCACGAGAAGAGCGCTACGGCCTTGTCTTCTAGGAGGTGTTGGCGTAACGCGCCTGCGCGGCGCACTTCTTGGGAGCCGTCCGGCCGCCCGCCGTGGTCCCGCCGTCTTTCGCGTCACACCGCCGTCATCGTCTCACCGTTTGTGATTATTGCCTCTCGGAGTTTCGTCCACACTATGGACACCACGTGCGCAAACTTATGCCGCAGTCGTCGAATGTCGTAGACACCAAAACGTAGCGAAGAGTGCAGTGCAGACTACACTTGCGCCTGGCACACGCCCTCCCCAATCCTGCCCGTCGTTGGGCCGAGGACCACGTGACATCTCGTACCACATGATGGCCATGTTCTTGGTGGCCCGAGGCCAATGTTGCCGGATGGAGCCTAAGTTTCGGTTTCGATTTCTGCTTGTGTTTAAAATTAGATGTAAAAATATATATCCCATTTTTGCGAAGCAAACGACATAGTGTCTTTTACTAGGGCTTTTTAATTTGAAATCACTCATTATCTTGAAATCTTCGGAATTGAGCGGAGTTGCCCTGCAATTAGGGTACGACAGCTTCAAATAGAATATTTGACTTCCTTTTCTTTCTTTCCATTTTTCCTTATTCATTTTCAAAATATAAGAGCACATTACAACTCACAATTGTTTAACGTAATTTTCTGGAAGTAATGTGACATGTTGCATTGAAATGAGTTACTACAAGTTAAAACTCCCATTTACACTATACCAGGGTTGGGCAGAAATACTCAAAAATGTATTTGGAAATACAAATACTGGGATACATTGAAATAGCAGCTAAAATACTGATACTGAAATATGTCTGTAAAAGTGTATCGCGATACGTGTCGAAAATACATTTTAAATAGAGGCAAAAAGTATTTGGGAATACAAATACAGGAATACATATTAGGGAGGGAAAAATACAAATACAGAAATACTGATACTGCAATACATTTTTTTAATTTGTTTGAGACGCAAAATGAGATGAAGCTTGAAGTTGGAAGTGGAAGTTTTATCCTGAAATTACTTTCTCGTAGGCTTGGCACTTTGACTTAAAGGTAGTGGTTTCGGACGACGAGGAGTCTTCATTGGGCCCCAAAAACGTTCCATCAAGGACTGACCACGGTCCCTTTCCGGACATCCTGTCTGTCTAACGAGAAATGCGAAAAAACTTCGACCTCGAAATAAATTCTATGTCATCCGAAATCCCATCAAAACGTCACCACGCCCCTTTCCAATAAGGACGCCCCTGTCAACATTGATCACATGACGTAACGGTGAAATGAATTGGTATTCTTGATCTGTAGGTGTGGCCTTGAACATGAAACTTTACCACGCTGCTGTCTGAAAGGACGATACATACTTTCGTTGTAGGTCACCTCGTTGGAGATCGTGCAGGCAGTGTCATTTCGAATTTTCGAGAATAGTGAACCCCTGAAGCACTCAATAACAGATGTCTCATCTCGTGTTGCGGTTGAAAAACCGATACGGTGGCATCCATGTTGTGAAGGTCCTTCCTGCCGACCTTCCGCCACCGACGCATAGATTGCACTCCTCAAGTTTCGCCTAGCATCAACCAAACAGAGATCTCGTGGATTGCGACCTGATTTTGCCGGCACAGGTGAGAACTCTCCGAGAAGCAGCGGGCTCGAGACAAGTCGCAGGTGTACGAAGTCTGGGTCGGCACAGCGAGGCGACGTCTGGCCTCCTTTCTGGGTTTCGGATCACCAGAGTAGCGGGTCACGTTCACATTGGCTGATGACGTACCGTTGAGCCGTGCAATATACGGGCGCAGCCGCAGACGCATTTGAATATGTGTTGAACTTCAGTGCGCGAATCATCCTACTATTTCAAGTCAACCACCGCCTGGCTCGTGCTGCAACGGACTGTGACTCAGCTTTGCCGGCTGGGTGTACTGTGTACGCTAAGGAAAGAAAGACGGCTAGATGGCTAGCCGCAAGCATTGACTGCCAGTAAATAATGACTCATGAAATCCCTACCTAAGGACCTGCGACAGGAGATGTTCTGACTCCACTCCTGGCAGGCCACCGGGTTCGAGTCCCCGACTACGCAACACTTCTCAGAAGAGGGAAGAGGACGCATAGAAAAATAGTTAGGAGAATCGACAGGAACCATTGTCAGTATGGTAACAATGCCTCAGCAGCTCCTTGACCTTAATGCCCTAAAAAAAAAAAAAAAAAAAAAGTGTTTTTTTTTTGGGGGGGGGGGGGGATAGGTATTTTTTGAAGAAATGTAACGAAATACATTTCACCCTGATTGTATCGCGATACAAAGAAATATCCAAAATGTATTTCGATACAGGAATACAGATACTAGTGAAAAAAATGTATCGTGATACAGAAATACAGATACGAAATGTATTTCTGAAATAATATCGCGATACATTTGTATTGCAATACTGCCCAACCCTGCACTATACCATGCCCACCCTTCAGCAAAGTTTCTGGACTCTTCCACAGCTGATTGACATACCCCAACTATTTTAAATTTAACCGCATTCCTCTCCTTGTGCGAGGGCTCCACCGATTTTTAGGAACTCCGCCGATTTTTAGGTAGGCTTCGATTTGGCTGGAAATTTGCAGACCGCATCAAAAACCCTTTCTCAACTGATAACCAAAATACTGTATAAAAATAAAAATTTTCCGTGAAGTTATTGAATTTTCAAATTACGCCGGCCGCGAGGTTTCCAGGAGGCGACTCTCTACTGGCAACACTGAAAACTCCCTACTTTTCCCTACCCGCGTACGTCACGGGTGGGCAGGAGGACCGAGCGACTCCGGCAGCCGCGAAGTGGCTTTCCGGGCGCCAGCGATCGAGATTATTTTTCGCAGCTTCAAGGTTGAAAGTTCCTTTGCGATATGGGTAGCAATTTGTGCTCCGCGATAGAGTGTAGAAACAGTGCCGGGAAAAAGCTTTTTTTTTACCCTTGTTTTCATGGGAGAAAAAAAAAGCGTTCCCCGGAAGCAATGGAGGCCGGCCACGTCAAGGTGCTTTTGCGCGAGCTTTGTGCCGAGAGAACTAGTCTCACATGAAACATTTTCACTTATGCTCGGAATACTTTATAGCCGCGTGCTGCGAGTTGAGTATCCTTCAGCAGCTGGAACAGTTTCAAGAGTGGCAAGCGCAAACTCAAGCCGGCTGTGACCACCACGAAATCCGTCCAAAGAAGAGCGCTAATAATATCGAGAAAAATAGTACACAATATAGCACTACAGTCGACATTTCGGACAGTCATATTTGCTATTCACAATAGGTTCAATGATTTTTTTTTATAAACACTATGTTTGTTTTAGACGTTGAATCTAGCTTGGGCTAGTCTCGGAGTTCCACTCAAGCGGTCGATATGTTGAAGACGAGAAGTGAAACGTCTAAACAAAGTTCAAGTCTTAACTTGGACATGACTTTCGACATATTGCTATTCCTGTCTGCTATTGCAGAGGTTTATGAAGCAAGTGTCGAGCTCCATTAATATACGTTAGAGCCTTTTCCTGGTTTGTCAAATGGTTGGCGTGCAATATTCTCTGCAGAAGAAGTGATGATCTATTGTGGAAAAAAATTTATATAGGGCTGAAAAGCTTTTTTAAAACCATGAAAATATTAATGTCGTTGAGGGGAGGCATGCAAATTTACAGCCGATGGAAACTGTGCTAAATCAAAACTTAATTAAAAATATCTTATATAAAATTACCCCCTTCCTATGTGCTCTCGTGGATGGGTGTTCGAACGCGTTGCATTCTACTAAAAAAAAAATAAAAATACGGGTACACATTTTTTTAGTAACTTTTGTTAACTTAATTATTTTAAATTAAAAGTTTTTATGTATTTCTGTACCTTACGCACTATTGTACCTTCAAGCAAATATTCTTTATTTTACGATGAACAGTGTATTTGTGCATTTTATACGCATTCCATTGCACCTTGATGTTTGGGTTGCGGAGCTCTTTTAATTGTCATTTTAACACGATCTTCATGACCAGTAACCTGCCATCTGATCTCCATGAACGCAGTTAATTCCATTCTATACATTTCGTTGTTGACGAGAATCACAGTCTACATGTGTTAGGTCCCAGCCCAGCACACACATGTTCGTCGCTTGGAAGGCGAGCAAAGTACGCGCCACACGCACGAACGCTGAAAATGGCATCGACCAGAAGCGCTTTTCAGAAAGTCTATAGATCTTTTGCTAAATTACTTAAGCACCAGGGAGCATACTCATGCTATAAGAGTGGTTACACGTGCTGGCGCCTGCAACAGTAAATTTTCTAAAGAAAATCTGAAACAAAATGGCACGTTTCTTCAGGTTATACGAGCGTGTGGGGCACCTGTACCCACATTCCGAGCATTTTCCGTGGTGCTTTGGCAATTCGTCAAAAAATGTATTGCGCGACTCTTCGAACATTCTTCACCAGCCATCTTTTAATAAAAAGAGAACGGATTTACTAGCGATTCCAAGAAACTAGCGAGCCGCGGCTTCAGCGTACCGAGTTGCAAAACGGTTTTACCAAAATTCCCATTGCTGCCATTTTTTTTTTACTTCCTTATGTTTAGCACGTAGGCCAAGGTCATATTTTGTGCGAATAAAGATTATTATCAACTTCAAACAGCACGAACGCCCAGGTTTTCCTGCTGTTAGATGCGAGAAAGGCGGGCGCGAGCGTACCCGATTGCCGGCCGCGCGCCTCGCTGCCCACCCGTGACGTCGCGCTTGGGTGGCGGGGAAAACTGGGGAAAACCTAGGGAGAACGAAGTTTCGGCTTCGGCAGCAAATAAATTATCACTTTTTTAATTAACTAGAGTGAATCTGGGAGAACGAGATAGCATTTCGGAATCAGGAAGCCATCCGCATTCAGATGATGCCTTTGGATTAGGTAGCTCGAAAATCGGCGGAGTTCCCCTTTAGGGGTACACCACCTAGGAGGGTCAACTTTTGAACCCTTGGCTTAAAATTAATTAAATTTACAGGGAAGGCTGGTGGTCACGCTAGAGGGTGCATAACAAAATTTCAGGTCTGTCGGGTAAATGAGAAGGAAATTAAAACAGCTTCTATCAGCAACACGCCCACATTGTTTAGTAATCCTATCGTCAGAAAACTATAACAATATTCAAGATTTGTATTTGCTAGATATGTAGCAGAATGCCTAGGGGGTGCGGCTATGGAAAGGTTTTTGTAAGAAGTCAGTTATTTCTATAAATTTTCTCTTCTGCAAAATTGGTGAACTTTTTGGTCTTCTGTGTCTTCGACAAAATGTCAAAAGTTTTTATAAAAGACATTTGTAAAGTGACAAAAGCATTCCATAGCCGCATTCCTTATTAAATTTCAGTCAGGAAAAGTGAAGAATGAGCCTTCCTTGTATTGCCATTATTAAACGATAAGCTGACTAAAATGGAATTTATACCAAAAAGTGCAACGGAGAAAACTGTGTTCAAAGTGCTCCAAACCCCACCTTTTCTTTAGCTTCAGTGGACAGAAAATAATTTATTAAAAATTAACTATGCTGTCTAAACTAATGAAACTTTCTGGAAATACTCTCTAGATGTTGTTGGATGTATTTATGTAATTTTTCAAAATCATCTTTTTTTGCAGAAAGTTTTTTTTTCTGGGTAGTGTCTCCCCTTAAGGGAGGACACTAACTTGAACTGCACCTTTTTTTTTCCAAAAAATGCATATTCAGAACTGCAGAGTTTTGGCATGTATGGATAATAAGAAACACTCTCACAAGGTCTTGTCAATGTGCACTGACAAACAATGTCAAAAATAATTATTCTTTATATGTTGGGGAGGTGTGCTGCACTGCGTAGCACTCTGTCATCCACAAGTGAAAATAGTTGAAAGCAATGTCAATATCAAAAGAAGTGTGAGGAAGATATCACCTACACTGCTGAAAAGAATTTCTAACATTTAAGAAATTTTTAAAACGCCATTTTGAAACTTCAAGTGCATTTATCTTCAGCTTCACTTTTTGGCAGCAAATCCCACCTTAATAAAAATATTGTTTCAGTATGAAACTACCAAGAGACCTAATATTTACGGGTTATATGCCAAAATTTTATTGAGTCGGTTACTATGAACGTAGATTTTACATTTTCATCTTCCTTTATTATAAAAAATTGTAATTTGCAAAACTTAACAAATGTAAAAAAACAAAAAAACTTCATAATTTTTTTTTTATCAGAAAAATGTATATTTTTTAGATTTCGTTTCATAGTAATTGGCAACAAGTATTCCAGTATGCATTCCACCAGAAAAATATGTGGCGATCAACACCACTTCTCAACGATAGATTCATTGAGCAGATCCCATGCAAAGCTATGCTTTACTTTGTTTGGGGGGTTATAGCACCTCATAAAATTGGTTCTCAGGGCTGAAACTTAAC
>JAZHYW010060273.1:0-12414 GCA_037355805.1 Ixodes ricinus | reverse complement strand
TACGTATTGCTTAAAACTTTGAAGAGTATTCTTAAGTGAAATGGTATCAGAGCGGTGAGTCACGACATTTACTCCTTTTGTACGTTTCGCTAACGAGTTGTGTCGGTCTTACACTTATGCATCTGCTTGCAGTAATGACCCACTGCACAAGAAAGGACAAAGAGATCCCTAGTCGGAGATTCATCGCACATTTTCCGGAAAGAACACGAGTAGCGTTACCAAGGTAAAATCTCTAAATGTTATATTTTTCTAGGGCGGCTTCACGATGACGTGCCTCCGGTTTGACCCCCCCCCCCCCCCACGCACACGCGCACACACACACACACACACACAACACACACACACACACACACACACACACACACACACACACACACACACACACACACACACACACACACACACACACTCCTAATATAATTCTACATATTATGATGTATGCTGTGACTTGGCGGGCTGCTAAATACGGATGAAGCAGCCCGCCAAGCTTAATAAAAAATCGACCTAAAATGTGACCTTGACGTTTTCATTAAAAAAAACGCAAAACGTTTGAACATGTTTAATTTTACTCGAGACCGATTTATAATACGCGCAGAGACATGGACAAAGAGTAAACTAACGTAAAGGCAAAAATCACGGAAGAGGTAGTCGACAGTCGGGAAAAACGCTCATTGCCACCGCGGCCGCTTTTTCACTCCCTAACTAAAAAAACAAAAAAACCGCACTCGCGGCGTTTAGCTTTCTTATTGGTAAAATATTCCCCACAAAATGCATTTATTTATTAAATAAAAAAATCGATGAACCATCCTTTGGTTGCACGATTATCTGACGTTAATGCGAATAGCATCAAACGGTGCGGCAGTTATGCGCGTTCAGTCAGGTGGCCGGCACACTCTAGATACGCTAGCCCACTCGGTAAGGCAGGTTCTAAATTTGTTGACGCTTGCACAGCCCTGCGCACGATCGCCGCAGCCCAGCATGTCAGTACCAGTCACCAGGAAAGTCGAGCAGCACGCGCCATACGCACAAACACTCAAAATGGTACCGACCAGACTTTCTGGCGTCCCAGCTTAGCCCCATTCAACGGTACTTGCCTGTAGTTTCATATCTTTGCCCATAGGCGCGCCTCACCGCGCTGTCGCGGTGGCCGGTGCGCGCGCGCGTTCCATGACGAGCGGCGCATTCCGCTCTCGACTGAGGGACAATGCGCACGCGCGACTGCGTAACGTCACCCTGCCGTACCCGGGACTCGAGTGGTGAGCTAGGGGCTGGATAAAGCAAGCCGTTCATCGAGAGCGGAATGAGCCTCGACGCATGGCACGCGCTGCGACGGTAGAAGATGATAAACAGGCGTTCAGAGTGCCATATGAATGCACTGCCTGCAAAGCATCTGAGGTTAGCGCGTCTGCCTGCTGATCAATAGGCGTCTAAACGGTTGTCGACTCCCCGCAGCGTGCGCCGGATTCACAATTCCGGCAGTAAGTTAATCGACCCGCGGCGTAGGCGGCTCGCCAGCCAGATAGATCGACAGCACCAGATACACCAGATCCATTCGACGAAAAGTGCGTGAAGTATCCAAAGAGATGCTATTCGTACTTATCTCGGTAAGGAATAGCCGTTTACAACTCCCTGTAACGTCCGAACCAGAGCCCAGCTCTGTGACGGAGGAGGGCAACGCCATTTGAGGGGGGGGGGGGTCACGTGATTCGGGGGGCCACGTGTACCTGGCAGGCCACATGGCCTTCAAGGGGGCGGGTGAAGCTTAACCGCTAAATTTAGCGGGGAAAATTTCCGAATTAAAGGCCGAAGAAGGTGCTCAACGGACTAAGTTAAGGCGCGGAAATTTACCGCACTGCGCGGTTACGCCGACGGCGACGGCGACGCCGACGCCGCTCGGGCCGTGAGTACGGGCGCACTAAGAGCACGCACTCTAGGATTCGACCTCATTCGACTATGCACGTTTTGACACGTAGGGCTACCGAGATAGCACTTGCGACGGAGGATTCCAGCACGTCGGGGCAATCGTGCTGTCGGCCCCAGAGAGGACCCAGGACAAATGAAAGAAAATGGGAATGATCTATGGAGGCAGCCTAAGTACCTCGGGCCTGGCGCGACATGGTTTGGCACGCCACTGTCTCGTACTCTGTCTTCAATTTTCTCACAATATATTCGTACCTTTGTTATTCCAGAACCTTAGCGACTAGTGCCTATCTACTCTCCAAATAGCAGAGAAGAGTTCGAATTTCTTGTGGCCGATTTGTACATGATCCAAAGAGAATGTTTCAAGTAGCAAACAGGAGAACCTCGGATAACTGAAAGTCGGGTTTTTATAGCAATGTTTGATCTAGAAATTTGAAGTGTAGCGAGTTGGCTGTGTAATAAACGGTGCGTCGTGTTTTGAGGTTGTGCTCAAATTCAAAACATCTAAGAATATTTTAACCAACGCTATCTCAACTTTCTTTATGTTCGACACTTTTTGTTTATTTCCGTATATGCAATAAATCATTTGTCGACTGAACTTCTCTTATGGATTGGTAGCAAGAACGCAATAATCGCGTACTCAGAATGTCTTGAGCTGTATAATTAAGACCGGCTCAAAAACATGGAAGCTTTCAGCAGTTACATTTAATTTGCTGAAAAAGACGAAAGCATGCCAATACGCTGAGTGGGAGAAATATAAAAATGAAAGCCGTTTACAACTCCCTGTAACGCCGAATTGGAGCGCAGCTCTTGAGGAGGAGGAAAGGCACGGGGGGGAGTCACGTGACCTCGGGGGTCAGCGTGACTAGGGGGTCACATGACTGGGAGTGCCTACACGTGACCTGGGGGAAGGGGTCACATGACCTGAGGGTCACATGACCTACGGTTACGCCGACGGCGACGCCACTCAAGCCGGAAACGGGGCGCCTAAGAGCTGCGCTCTAAAAATGAAAGCCGTTTACAACTCCCTGTAACGCCGAATTGGAGCGCAGCTCTTGAGGAGGAGGAGGGGAAGGTACGGAGAGGGGCTATGCCCCTCCTCCTCTCCTGCTCGCCCCCATTTAGGGGAAAATTTTCCTCGCTAAATCTAGCGGAAAATTTTCCCGCTAAATCTAGCGGAAAGTTTCCCGACTAGATAGCGGAAAATTCTGAATTCAGCGGAAAATATTCCCCATTAGATTCGTAGCGGAAAATTTTCTCCCGCTAAATCTAGCGGAAAATTTTCACCGCTAAATTTGGCGGAAAAATTTTCCCGCTAAAGTTAGCGGAGAAATTTTCCCTCTAGATTTAGCGGGGAAAATTTTCCAGTAGAATTAAGCGGAGAAATTTTTCCGCTAAATTTAGCGGAAACATTTTTCCGCCAAATTTAGCGGTGAAAATTTTCCGCTAGATTTCGCGGGGAAAATTTTCCGCTAGATTTAGCGGGGAATATTTTTCCGCTAAATTTAGCGGGGAAATTTTCCGCTAGATTGAGCGGGGAATATTTTCCGCTACGATTTAGCGGGGAAAATTCTCCGCTAGATTTAGCGGGGAAATTTACTCCATCATACACCGCGCGGTTACGCCGACGGCGACGCTGACGCCGACCGCGGAGCGACGACGCCGACGCCGACGGCGACGCTGCTCTAGCCGGAACCGGGCGCCTAAGAGCTGCGCTCTAAAAGATCATAAATAAGCCAGGCCTTCTTGGAAAATGTTACATCTTCCAAGTTTGAAACAGGAGAAAGTTGGATGCGAGATGTCTCTTGCTAAACGTTTGGCTAAACAAATACATTCCAGCGCTCAGCAAGCGCTGCTCGTTCCGTGACTTATCGGACGCTACATCCAAGTGTCTGTAATTGGATAGCAAAATAACTTCGCAAGAAGTTCGATATTATAATCTTGCAGCTCTTACGGCGGTTCAATGAAAGAGCAAGGAATCAGCTATTCTGAGCTTCACCGGTTTTCTTACAAACATCACACAAAGGCTTGTCTGCACTTCCTACCAACTTCTTGAAACCAGCCTGGTGGTTTCTCTGATGTTATCACCTTGCTGGTGGCCGGCATTACCTCTTGAGTACTGATAGCAGGCATGGCTCGAAATTACGCTCTTACCTAAATTGCGTGCGCTACTATGATCAGTGACTGGGTCTACATGGGTGCGATCGTGGCGCATTGAATCGAGCATGGACAAATCACGCACAACCTCTCTGCCTGCTTCTTTCTCTTCTCGCACATTTACTACCAATCAAAATAGTAAAATCTCGTTTCAATGCGCTATGGTCCCATCCCTGCAAACGCAGCCACTGACACCGTAAGATAAGCCGGGCTGTTATGCTTTCGCGCTTTTTGCTTCGTTGTTCTTATCAGAGAGTGCTCCAGTCTCGTTATAGGGTGAGTGATAATAAAATGTAGAGGAATCTCTCTGCCCGGCGTTTCTTAAGCTATCACTGACTGTACGGAGCGCAAGTTCGTCTGCTTCTTCTGCAGCGTTTGTAGTGACTTCAGAACGCCTGAGGCTCTGATTGAAGGATAGTGGGTAGATATCAAGGCAGCTTGCTTTAAAGGGGTACTCAAGTCGTAGAAATATGATTTTGTGATCAGGTAGACGTTGCGAGTGTTCAGGATTGCTAACACTAATCACTTTTCTCCGGTGATGAAAACGCGTGAAAATTCGCATCCTTTATACGGTACGCGCCAGTAATACCTTAAACTTGAGCACAAGCATGAAATGCGCCAAATAAGAAATCCGGGCGATGTTCGAGGGCACAAATGCTTAGAAAGCACCACTGTAGTCGAAGTAAACAAACACGACGGCACGGGCGTTTCTGCTGTCTTGAGAGTGCCGCCACGACATCGCCGCACGAGTAGGTGGATCTTCCCTTCTATAGTACGTGCTGGGTTATCATAGCGACACACGACGAAAATTCACAGTCAAGGATAGCGCTTTTACGCGGAACGATTAGCTTTCACCACGCCGTCCACGCCGACGATCACCACCGACGCCATGTTCGCGGATAGAAGGAGCCGGCCGGCCCGCGACCGGCACGACCGGCCTGCAACGCGCACAGATACGTGCGCTTCCGCGCATCCCGGGGGAACGGGAAATTCACCCCCCCCCCCCCCCCCCCGCGGAGGAAGGCAAGGAGAAAACGTAGTTCCTTGTTTGTGAAACGATAATTGCAGTATCGCGTATTCTAAACTAGAAATATTTTACGTCTCGTGAAATTATCATGCACAACATATTTAAATGAACTGAAAATTGTTTCTTTAGCGAAACTTTACAAAGGCCGCCAAAATTTTCAAAAATACGATAATTTAATTGGTCCTCGCAAGTACAGAAAAAGAGTCCGCACGTATTTTATTCCTGCGTGATTAATAGGCGGTTCTGCCTTCTAAAACTCTAAAAACCGCTTGAGTGCCCCTTTAAGGTCTACTCACTATCCTTCAATCAGAGCCAATCAGAGCTCGGCGTTGTGATGTCCCCGGAACAACTGCAAAAGAAGCAGACGAACTTGAACTCCGCATAGAAAACGTATGTGCTATTGTTCAATAAAGCATGCTTACATTTTGGCTGAGTTTTGGTGCTTTGAAGTCCAAACACCTTGTGTCTGAAGTAAAAACAAAAACATGTTTGAAAAAGTACATACCCTAATTTACGAGTACTGTTGACGACGAGATGTACATGCGGCAATGCATTTTTACTCTGTAAATATATGCATTGAAAAACTCTAAAACGACGTTGCAGATGTTGCGGAGTTTACATTGTACGTAACTTGTCCCAGATTGCGGGGATGCAGACTTGGGCGGTACCAACTGAGGCCGACGGCTCGCTTCTCATCGAAGACCTGCTCTCCAGAGTGCGGCAAAGCGACCTTCAACAACGTCCCAGTCCTTCTCTGCTTTGTCTGGAGAACACGCACAATGTCTGCGGTGGCACGGTCCTCCCCATCGAGTATCTCAACAAGGTTGTTTTTGGAATCCTCTCCTTCGGGTATACTAACAGGGAACACTCGCGTTTACCGTGTTCGGCTGCAGGTTAAGAATCTAGGACAATATATTCCAGCGAAGCCATCTACTTTTTTATCTTTAGCAGAGTCATAGCCTCCTTCATACTTGAAAGCCTGCCTGAACCCGAAAAAAAAGCAGTAACGGAAAAAAGGGGAAGGAGAGGCGGAAAAAGAGGATGCCGAAAGCATCCTGGAGGGGATCTCTTGGTGGCGCTACCACAACGCAAACGGTCAAATACAAAAAAAAAGTTATGTTCTTTTGTTGTTTATATTAGGGAAGGGGGGGAGAAAAAGTATGACGTTGGCCTACACCTTTCTCCTCTTCTTCCGTGCCGCCACCGCCTGCGTTGTCTCGCTGTAACCGCGTCTAAGTCATAAGAAAAAAGCAAAAAAGAAAAACAAAATTCGGGAGAAATTTTTGCGTGTGGGAATGCAAAAGCATGACGGACCCACTAGGCACAGCTTTAGTCAGGCGGAACCGTGGAGCCGCCTCGGCGTCGGGGAAGCGTACTCGTCTAGCGCCTTGGAGGCCCTTTTTCGATTCTCTCACCCAGACCGAAATGTATGAAATTATATTTTCAAAGCTATTAATTTACTTTGTTTACAGGATCCTCCCTGAGAAATTTTTGACGTGTTTTTACTCAATGCGCTGCGTCGCCAGCAGTTTGGCTGGCTCCTTAGCAACGATGACGCCGTTGCTATAGGGCCACAGGACGCGTCGCAGCCAATGAAAATTTAGGTGCCGCTTGCCGGCTCCACTCTATGTAACAGTTATTGCTTTCGCATGAAAAAGAAATACAAATGTGATTTGGGGAGAGGCCGCTGGGTCCGATGGCGCTGATGAGAGTTCGCCCCATGCGCAACCATTGCGTTCGCCGCTCTGCCGCTTCTCCTCTCTCTTTTCCAACGGCCTAGCGGCGGGCGCTTTATTGTTCCATCACCAATTCGACGGGCTTTCCCGTATGCAGGAAGCTAGGGCAGAGTGAACACGGGGCTGCGGGTGAGTCTCTCCTCACCCCCTTTCTCGGTTTGAGCAGTATGAAAGGCATTTTCTCAGCGGCGTTGCTTTTGCATAAATGCATCGTTAAAAAAAAGAATGTTGCCAGAATGTTGCTTAGACTGTGGTTTCAATTCGATAACATTTTGCATCGTCTTGTACTGCCTAACCGTTCCTTTAAGCAACTGACCAAAAATCCCCTCGGAAATTAAAAAAAAAGATTTTCCTTTGCACCTATGAAATCATATTACACTTAAAACCAATTCATATAATTTTCTGATCTGTCTCCCATAGTAATCCTAAGACAAGGAAATAATTAAAAACAAAACGGACACAACAAAGAAGTCTATCTTCACTAGATGTCTTCTCGCAAACAGGCATCCCATACGACCAACCAACTACTTTTGTTTTCGAATTATACTACAATTAAAATGTTTCTCTCTTCCTATATTGAAATGAACATAATGAAACACTATTAAAACAGGACTTGCCGTTCAGAAGTTTCTATTTAATGACACATTCGAGGGGCGCATTACCTCCCTGTATGCATAATTGAGTAGGCATATAACAGATGTCAGTTCGTTGGTTACAAACTGGATCACGGGCGCGATAGTGCGAAGGGTTCGCTCAAAAAATATTTTTCATGGCGTACGATACTTTCTTCATCCGCAGGCATCACAGTTCAGCAAACACAGCAAAATCCCTATTCACATGGACGGAGCTAGGCTCATGAATGCTGCCACCTACCTCGACCAACCGGTAGCCGAGATCGTCAAAGGGTGCGACTCGGTCATGATGTGCCTAACGAAGGTAAGGTTCACGTCAGGTCATCATGATAAGAACCGAATAGGGCACGTTCATTTTGGGTTTCAATGATAAAGCGTGTTCTCCGTGCCGCATAACCTGGATGACAAAACGAAAGCTTAAAAGGGAGGAGTGGACGGACGCTCTTGCTAAAAAAGGACACAATTAAGCGCGATATCGAAAACAGTAGAGAGAGAAAAGTGGGAAAAAAAAAAACATGAGGAATTTGTCAAACTACTTACCTCTTACGATAACAGCTTGAGGTTTTTTGTGCTCTTTGCTTTCCAATTTATTTTAAATGCGTTCTACAAAAAGAGCCTCTTGGGAGGAATTAATAAAGCGCACGTTTGCATAACGTGCGGTCCCATTAATATTCAACCAAATTGTGGCCGAAGCCTAGCAAATATTTGAGTAACTAGGAATGACGGCATACTTACTCGAGTAAAATGCGCCTGTTCCGTCCCTTAGGGAAAACTCGGCTCTCATTGACAGCTTTTAGGTAATTTCCATATATGAGGTCTTCCCGGATATTATCCAGTTATTTTTATTATCTAAATGAAGCGGGACATATCTTTGATGTCATGTATAGAAGGCAGTCTTGCGAGACCCTTCCGCGCTTGCATAAGCAATCACTTCGGCTTTCGTCTGCTCAGTAGGTAGCGAGACGCCATTGAATAAGGTGGAGCGTCGTGCGATCGCCGGATTTATAACATGACTGTGCGAGTTGATAAGTGAGTTTTGCTTCAAACATCATATTGTTCCTCAGCTGACACGGTTCGAATGATTCAGAACGCTTTCGGAAATGTTTCAATGAGTGATGTCCATATAAAACTCTGGTACGGCTGAGGGATGCCGTAAGAAGAAGACGGGAGTTTGGTGCAGCTGGCGACTGACAGCTTCGCTACGACAACGCGCCTGCCCATTCGCCACGTCGGCTACACAGGTTTCTGGCAAAACCCTGCGTCGCCGAGGTGTGCCAACCCCGCTACAACCCAAACATGACTCCCTGCGACACTTGGCTTTTCCCAAAACCAAAATGGCACTTCAAAGGTAGATGATTGGAGACCGCTGACGAGATGAAACAGAAAACAACAAGGCTGATGATACCGACCCTGAATGACAGCTTTACATGATGTTTCGAGCAGCCGAAGGCACGCTGGCATAAGCATGGGACTTTCCAAGGGCAGTACTTTGATTGAGATTAAGGCGTCATCGTCCTATGGCGCCTACATTTTATAGGGCAATGTATACTTTCCGGACAAGCATGTATTTTGAGACAATTAAATTGCTTGCTTGTTTATATTTTGGAGCTACAGTGTACAGCGTGTTATACGACTATTAACCTGATTGATCAGTGTACAAATGCATGCAGAGAGTTACGTACCAGAGTTTCCTTGCCAAACAAGGCGATATAAAACCGTTTTGCCATACAACATAGCACAGGGATTTTTCTACTCTGAAGTAGTTTTTCACCTAACGCCACTGTTAGTACCTTACTGCGAGTTATCTTTGTGCAGGGACTGGCTTGCCCCGGCGGTTCTGTGGTCGCTGGTTCCAAGGAATATGTGCAAGGGTGATTAATATTTTTATTAAAAGTACAGACGACCTACAATGTCCCTTCCGACCTGACGATTGTACCAGAGTTAAAAAAAACTCTTCGTGCATGTTACGTAACTTTTTCAGGAAACCTTACAATGCAGCAGCTTCTAATTTTTAAGATTTTCTGAAGTGATATACCATATCCAATATATTTTTGATAAATGTGTCACGCCACCGAAATACGCGTGGAGATTGTTGTTTCTCTATTTAAATGTCCGCATATGCTTAACAATATCAATCTTATGTTAATTTGCCTCAGCTTCGTTCTTTGTTGACGAATGCTGCCCACAGGCAACAAACCAAATAATATTTTTTCTTTGTTCAACAGTTCCGGTTTTATCACTTTTTGTTTTAAACGAGTAGTCTGGCAACAGTCTCGAAGATCTAAACTACAGCGTCATCTAGTGGAAAAATATGCAAATAGTAACGAGAAAAAAGAATTTTGACGCACAAATACGCGGCGACCGAGAACGGCGAAAGGGCGAAAAATATCAATAATTGTTTTTCTCTTGCCACTAATCTTTGACGACAGGTGACCGTTTTACTTGAGGCTGTCGCATGCACAGATATTATTGACATTTTATGGTGATCCATATAGGTTACCGAAGCGGGCCAACTTCGGACTTTTGCCTGGTGCTGCCCACAGGCAACACCAGTTTATCTTACGATTTTTTTAGTTCAGCTCAGTTTTTTTATTTAATTTTGTTGAACATTAATATCATTAAAAAAATTGTTTTCAGCCATTTTTGTATATCTCGTCAGTAAAAGGTTAATTAAAAGGCGTCCTGAGCCGATCATCTGCATTTTAACGTTTTGTTAATGGTTAAACAGTTGACTAATAGCTTCTCGAGAGTTGGTTATTAGAATCCACCTCAAAACAAGGTTCCATCCCTTTATGACGGAGTGTTATCATTGCTGACAAACTTAATTCGTGTTTCATTTTGTCATAAAAAACAAATAACAAGAAATTAAAAATTACAAAGGGAAACGTACGAGAAAGGAGCACATTTGCAGACAAGCCACAGTATGGCTGCACATGACTGCTCTTCTCGCTGTAACTTTTTTCTCAGTTTACCGTAAGGATTTACCGTGCTGTACAGTGAACAGGTGACATTTCCGAATAATTGAATGATAACGCAGCTGTCTCTCGATGCATTCAGCCATGTTCTGCTGATCAAAGCCACAGGCTGCTCTAAAGAGGCATCCTACCGCAGAGACCAATGTTGTATAAAGTTTCAACGAGTCTCGTTGATTACATATTATAGCACTATGTCTTGAACGCAAATAAATGTCCATGCTGAGAAAAAAATAAGCACGTAAAAGTGCGACTTTTGTTTTTAATGCCGTTGCCATGTAAAGTTTTAGACAAGACGAGGCTGTTCGGAAGTAACATAGTTACCTGTATACATATGAGCCCTTGTTCTTTGAACAGAAGAACAGTGAGAAAATGAACCTGTAAACACACCGTGGGACACTGATGATGGTTCCGATCCTAGAACTGGATCGGACCCGTGCTTCCTCGTGAATTGCGCTAATTTACGCCAGTCAGAATCATCTACGTTCAGGCTAACCTCTCTGTCCTTCCGAAATAAACCTCCCTTTTTCTCACACTGTCCGCGAAACCGCCAGCGAAATATAAAATGGTGCTTTCTATTTTTGACTGATTCGCTCGGACCGTCGAAGGTGTGGGGTGTACAACGATGCTCGCTTTTTGGTAGGATTTTTGTACTGATGTTATATCTAGAAGAATGCATATTTGAAGTAGGGTTGTAAATTGCGCCACTTGGTAACTGTTAAACATTATAAAACAAAGCAGCCTCAGTAAACACGGACGGACAACGGCTGACTCGCAACTGAAGCTTATTTTATGAAAAGGAAACAAAGAAACTTCTTAAACTTGATTACGCAGACAGATATTAAATCGCACGCCTGCTAGGCAGCAAGAGACCGCCGAGATATCGCGGCCTCTCGCTTATCGATGTTTAAGAAGTTTCTTTTGTTTGCTTTTTACAGAATAAGCTTCAGTTGCGAGTCAGCCCTTGTCCTTTCGTATTCGTTTCTCTTCGTCGTTCGTGTTTACTGAGGCTGTTTTTCATAATGATTATTTACTCACGCTAGTTATTCATCATCAAATTGGTGTAAGTCAGTCTTGCTTCTAGCGTGATAAGGTTGTGCTAACATTTTTTTATTGAGATGTTTTGTTAAGTAAAAATCTCAGGCAATGGTTACTCTATCATACATGCTGTCGAGTTAGGGTGATCCAAAAAGTATTGGCAGCCTCGACTTTGGAAGCAAGAAACAGACCTATATCTTATTTCTTAGAATTGTCTAAATTGAAGCGAAATTGCAACATTTAATCATAAGAATGTTTGGGACGGATCAATACCTGCTCATGTTAAACTGATTGAATATTTTTTTATTTTTCCGATTGAAGGGTGTCAATCTCTTTTCATTTCGAGATATTGCTCGAGTCTATGCTTATCTTCGAGTCAACTGATCAACATAATTCTAGTGATTTCGGCAGGGACACAAATGACTCAGTATAAGAGAGAGTGAATCTTATGAATAAGGTAAAATCAAGCCGCCTTCACATAACTGCTGTAGACACACATGACACACATCTCAGCTAAATTGCATTCATTTGGTTCTCTTACCACATTATCCATAATGAATTGCATTCATTTGGTTCTCTTACCACCTTATCCACAATGAATTCGACTGTTGAAGCAGCCAAATACTTAAGTCCTGGAAGCAGTACTTCTTGTATGGTTAATTTTTAAGTACTTGTTAAAATTTATGCGAACATGTGCAGTGTGACGGGCTGGCAGTGTGACTGGGGCTTGAAGCTCTGCAGTGTGTAGACATGAAAAAAAAAAACACGAATTACTGCGTGAGCACAAAAAATGATGATGATGAACGAATGGTCCTGTGGACGCGTCGTTGCAGGGTGTCTCGAGCGCGCAAGGTACTCGGAGGAGCCATGGTGCAAGTGGGCATCTTGGCTGCTGCGGGCCTCGTGGCCCTCGAGACAATGGTGCCTCGGCT
>JAZHYW010060272.1:0-15965 GCA_037355805.1 Ixodes ricinus | reverse complement strand
AAGCCGAGGCACCATTGTCTCGAGGGCCACGAGGCCCGCAGCAGCCAAGATGCCCACTTGCACCATGGCTCCTCCGAGTACCTTGCGCGCTCGAGACACCCTGCAACGACGCGTCCACAGGACCATTCGTTCATCATCATCATTTTTTGTGCTCACGCAGTAATTCGTGTTTTTTTTTTTCATGTCTACACACTGCAGAGCTTCAAGCCCCAGTCACACTGCCAGCCCGTCACACTGCACATGTTCGCATAAATTTTAACAAGTACTTAAAAATTAACCATACAAGAAGTACTGCTTCCAGGACTTAAGTATTTGGCTGCTTCAACAGTCGAATTCATTGTGGATAAGGTGGTAAGAGAACCAAATGAATGCAATTCATTATGGATAATGTGGTAAGAGAACCAAATGAATGCAATTTAGCTGAGATGTGTGTCATGTGTGTCTACAGCAGTTATGTGAAGGCGGCTTGATTTTACCTTATTCATAAGATTCACTCTCTCTTATACTGAGTCATTTGTGTCCCTGCCGAAATCACTAGAATTATGTTGATCAGTTGACTCGAAGATAAGCATAGACTCGAGCAATATCTCGAAATGAAAAGAGATTGACACCCTTCAATCGGAAAAATAAAAAAATATTCAATCAGTTTAACATGAGCAGGTATTGATCCGTCCCAAACATTCTTATGATTAAATGTTGCAATTTCGCTTCAATTTAGACAATTCTAAGAAATAAGATATAGGTCTGTTTCTTGCTTCCAAAGTCGAGGCTGCCAATACTTTTTGGATCACCCTAACTCGACAGCATGTATGATAGAGTAACCATTGCCTGAGATTTTTACTTAACAAAACATCTCAATAAAAAATGTTAGCACAACCTTATCACGCTAGAAGCAAGACTGACTTACACCAATTTGATGATGAATAACTAGCGTGAGTAAATAATCATTATGAAAAACAGCCTCAGTAAACACGAACGACGAAGAGAAACGAATACGAAAGGACAAGGGCTGACTCGCAACTGAAGCTTATTCTGTAAAAAGCAAACAAAAGAAACTTCTTAAACATCGATAAGCAGAGACGCCGCGATATCTCGGCGGTCTCTTGCTGCCTAGCAGGCGTGCGATTTAATATCTGTCTGCGTAATAAGTTTAAGAAGTTTCTTTTGTTTCCTTTTCATAAAATAAGCTTCAGTTGCGAGTCAGCCGATTGTTCGTCCGTGTTTACTGAGTGCTTGCTTTGTTTTATAATGTTTAACAGTTACTAAGTGGCGCAATTTACAACCCTACTTCAAATATGCATTCTTCTAGATATAACATCAGTACAAAAATCCTACCAAAAAGCGAGCATCGTTGTACACCCCACACCTTCGACGGTCCGAGCGAATCAGTCAAAAATAGAAAGCACCATTTTATATTTCGCTGGCGGTTTCGCGGACAGTGTGAGAAAAAGGGAGGTTTATTTCGGAAGGACAGAGAGGTTAGCCTGAACGTAGATGATTCTGACTGGCGTAAATTAGCGCAATTCACGAGGAAGCACGGGTCCGATCCAGTTCTAGGATCGGAACCATCATCAGTGTCCCACGGTGTGTTTACAGGTTCATTTTCTCACTGTTCTTCTGTTCAAAGAACAAGGGCTCATATGTATACAGGTAACTATGTTACTTCCGAACAGCCTCGTCTTGTCTAAAACTTTACATGGCAACGGCATTAAAAACAAAAGTCGCACTTTTACGTGCTTATTTTTTTCTCAGCATGGACATTTATTTGCGTTCAAGACATAGTGCTATAATATGTAATCAACGAGACTCGTTGAAACTTTATACAACATTGGTCTCTGCGGTAGGATGCCTCTTTAGAGCAGCCTGTGGCTTTGATCAGCAGAACATGGCTGAATGCATCGAGAGACAGCTGCGTTATCATTCAATTATTCGGAAATGTCACCTGTTCACTGTACAGCACGGTAAATCCTTACGGTAAACTGAGAAAAAAGTTACAGCGAGAAGAGCAGTCATGTGCAGCCATACTGTGGCTTGTCTGCAAATGTGCTCCTTTCTCGTACGTTTCCCTTTGTAATTTTTAATTTCTTGTTATTTGTTTTTTATGACAAAATGAAACACGAATTAAGTTTGTCAGCAATGATAACACTCCGTCATAAAGGGATGGAACCTTGTTTTGAGGTGGATTCTAATAACCAACTCTCGAGAAGCTATTAGTCAACTGTTTAACCATTAACAAAACGTTAAAATGCAGATGATCGGCTCAAGACGCCTTTTAATTAACCTTTTACTGACGAGATATACAAAAATGGCTGAAAACAATTTTTTTAAAGATATTAATGTTCAACAAAATTAAATAAAAAAACTGAGCTGAACTAAAAAAATCGTAAGATAAACTGCTGTTGCCTGTGGGCAGCACCAGGCAAAAGTCCGAAGTTGGCCCGCTTCGGTAACCTATATGGATCACCATAAAATGTCAATAATATCTGTGCATGCGACAGCCTCAAGTAAAACGGTCACCTGTCGTCAAAGATTAGTGGCAAGAGAAAAACAATTATTGATATTTTTCGCCCTTTCGCCGTTCTCGGTCGCCGCGTATTTGTGCGTCAAAATTCTTTTTTCTCGTTACTATTTGCATATTTTTCCACTAGATGACGCTGTAGTTTAGATCTTCGAGACTGTTGCCAGACTACTCGTTTAAAACAAAAAGTGATAAAACCGGAACTGTTGAACAAAGAAAAAATATTATTTGGTTTGTTGCCTGTGGGCAGCATTCGTCAACAAAGAACGAAGCTGAGGCAAATTAACATAAGATTGATATTGTTAAGCATATGCGGACATTTAAATAGAGAAACAACAATCTCCACGCGTATTTCGGTGGCGTGACACATTTATCAAAAATATATTGGATATGGTATATCACTTCAGAAAATCTTAAAAATTAGAAGCTGCTGCATTGTAAGGTTTCCTGAAAAAGTTACGTAACATGCACGAAGAGTTTTTTTTAACTCTGGTACAATCGTCAGGTCGGAAGGGACATTGTAGGTCGTCTGTACTTTTAATAAAAATATTAATCACCCTTGCACATATTCCTTGGAACCAGCGACCACAGAACCGCCGGGGCAAGCCAGTCCCTGCACAAAGATAACTCGCAGTAAGGTACTAACAGTGGCGTTAGGTGAAAAACTACTTCAGAGTAGAAAAATCCCTGTGCTATGTTGTATGGCAAAACGGTTTTATATCGCCTTGTTTGGCAAGGAAACTCTGGTACGTAACTCTCTGCATGCATTTGTACACTGATCAATCAGGTTAATAGTCGTATAACACGCTGTACACTGTAGCTCCAAAATATAAACAAGCAAGCAATTTAATTGTCTCAAAATACATGCTTGTCCGGAAAGTATACATTGCCCTATAAAATGTAGGCGCCATAGGACGATGACGCCTTAATCTCAATCAAAGTACTGCCCTTGGAAAGTCCCATGCTTATGCCAGCGTGCCTTCGGCTGCTCGAAACATCATGTAAAGCTGTCATTCAGGGTCGGTATCATCAGCCTTGTTGTTTTCTGTTTCATCTCGTCAGCGGTCTCCAATCATCTACCTTTGAAGTGCCATTTTGGTTTTGGGAAAAGCCAAGTGTCGCAGGGAGTCATGTTTGGGTTGTAGCGGGGTTGGCACACCTCGGCGACGCAGGGTTTTGCCAGAAACCTGTGTAGCCGACGTGGCGAATGGGCAGGCGCGTTGTCGTAGCGAAGCTGTCAGTCGCCAGCTGCACCAAACTCCCGTCTTCTTCTTACGGCATCCCTCAGCCGTACCAGAGTTTTATATGGACATCACTCATTGAAACATTTCCGAAAGCGTTCTGAATCATTCGAACCGTGTCAGCTGAGGAACAATATGATGTTTGAAGCAAAACTCACTTATCAACTCGCACAGTCATGTTATAAATCCGGCGATCGCACGACGCTCCACCTTATTCAATGGCGTCTCGCTACCTACTGAGCAGACGAAAGCCGAAGTGATTGCTTATGCAAGCGCGGAAGGGTCTCGCAAGACTGCCTTCTATACATGACATCAAAGATATGTCCCGCTTCATTTAGATAATAAAAATAACTGGATAATATCCGGGAAGACCTCATATATGGAAATTACCTAAAAGCTGTCAATGAGAGCCGAGTTTTCCCTAAGGGACGGAACAGGCGCATTTTACTCGAGTAAGTATGGCCGTCATTCCTAGTTACTCAAATATTTGCTAGGCTTCGGCCACAATTTGGTTGAATATTAATGGGACCGCACGTTATGCAAACGTGCGCTTTATTAATTCCTCCCAAGAGGCTCTTTTGTAGAACGCATTTAAAATAAATTGGAAAGCAAAGAGCACAAAAAACCTCAAGCTGTTATCGTAAGAGGTAAGTAGTTTGACAAATTCCTCATGTTTTTTTTTTTCCCACTTTTTCCTCTCTACTGTTTTCGATATCGCGCTTAATTGTGTCCTTTTTAGCAAGAGCGTCCGTCCACTCCTCCCTTTTAAGCTTTCGTTTTGTCATCCAGGTTATGCGGCACGGAGAACACGCTTTATCATTGAAACCCAAAATGAACGTGTCCTATTCGGTTCTTATCATGATGACCTGACGTGAACCTTACCTTCGTTAGGCACATCATGACCGAGTCGCACCCTTTGACGATCTCGGCTACCGGTTGGTCGAGGTAGGTGGCAGCATTCATGAGCCTAGCTCCGTCCATGTGAATAGGGATTTTGCTGTGTTTGCTGAACTGTGATGCCTGCGGATGAAGAAAGTATCGTACGCCATGAAAAATATTTTTGAGCGAACCCTTCGCACTATCGCGCCCGTGATCCAGTTTGTAACCAACGAACTGACATCTGTTATATGCCTACTCAATTATGCATACAGGGAGGTAATGCGCCCCTCGAATGTGTCATTAAATAGAGACTTCTGAACGGCAAGTCCTGTTTTAATAGTGTTTCATTATGTTCATTTCAATATAGGAAGAGAGAAACATTTTAATTGTAGTATAATTCGACAACAAAAGTAGTTGGTTGGTCGTATGGGATGCCTGTTTGCGAGAAGACATCTAGTGAAGATAGACTTCTTTGTTGTGTCCGTTTTGTTTTTAATTATTTCCTTGTCTTAGGATTACTATGGGAGACAGATCAGAAAATTATATGAATTGGTTTTAAGTGTAATATGATTTCATAGGTGCAAAGGAAAATCTTTTTTTTTAATTTCCGAGGGGATTTTTGGTCAGTTGCTTAAAGGAACGGTTAGGCAGTACAAGACGATGCAAAATGTTATCGAATTGAAACCACAGTCTAAGCAACATTCTGGCAACATTCTTTTTTTTAACGATGCATTTATGCAAAAGCAACGCCGCTGAGAAAATGCCTTTCATACTGCTCAAACCGAGAAAGGGGGTGAGGAGAGACTCACCCGCAGCCCCGTGTTCACTCTGCCCTAGCTTCCTGCATACGGGAAAGCCCGTCGAATTGGTGATGGAACAATAAAGCGCCCGCCGCTAGGCCGTTGGAAAAGAGAGAGGAGAAGCGGCAGAGCGGCGAACGCAATGGTTGCGCATGGGGCGAACTCTCATCAGCGCCATCGGACCCAGCGGCCTCTCCCCAAATCACATTTGTATTTCTTTTTCATGCGAAAGCAATAACTGTTACATAGAGTGGAGCCGGCAAGCGGCACCTAAATTTTCATTGGCTGCGACGCGTCCTGTGGCCCTATAGCAACGGCGTCATCGTTGCTAAGGAGCCAGCCAAACTGCTGGCGACGCAGCGCATTGAGTAAAAACACGTCAAAAATTTCTCAGGGAGGATCCTGTAAACAAAGTAAATTAATAGCTTTGAAAATATAATTTCATACATTTCGGTCTGGGTGAGAGAATCGAAAAAGGGCCTACAAGGTGCTATACGAGTACGCTTCCCCGACGCCGAGGCGGCTCCACGGTTCCGCCTGACTAAAGCTGTGCCTAGTGGGTCCGTCATGCTTTTGCATTCCCACACGCAAAAATTTCTCCCGAATTTTGTTTTTCTTTTTTGCTTTTTTCTTATGACTTAGACGCGGTTACAGCGAGACAACGCAGGCGGTGGCGGCACGGAAGAAGAGGAGAAAGGTGTAGGCCAACGTCATACTTTTTCTCCCCCCCCCCCCTAAAATAAACAACAAAAGAACATAACTTTTTTTTTATTTGACCGTTTGCGTTGTGGTAGCGCCACCAAGAGATCCCCTCCAGGATGCTTTCGGCATCCTCTTTTTCCGCCTCTCCTTCCCCTTTTTTCCGTTACTGCTTTTTTTTCGGGTTCAGGCAGGCTTTCAAGTATGAAGGAGGCTATGACTCTGCTAAAGATTAAAAAAGTACATGGCTTCGCTGGAATATATTGTCCTAGATTCTTAACCTGCAACCGAACACGGTAAACGCGAGTGTTCCCTGTTAGTATACCCGAAGGAGAGGATTCCAAAAAGAACCTTGTTGAGATACTCGATGGGGAGGACCGTGCCACCGCAGACATTGTGCGTGTTCTCCAGACAAAGCAGAGAAGGACTGGGACGTTGTTGAAGGTCGCTTTGCCGCACTCTGGAGAGCAGGTCTTCGATGAGAAGCGAGCCGTCGGCCTCAGTTGGTACCGCCCAAGTCTGCATCCCCGCAATCTGGGACAAGTTACATACAATGTAAACTCCGCAACATCTGCAACGTCGTTTTAGAGTTTTTCAATGTCATATATTTACGAAGTAAAATTGCATTGCCGCATGTACATCTCGTCGTCAACAGTACTCGTAAATTAGGGTATGTACTTTTTCAAACATGTTTTTGTTTTTACCTCAGACACAAGGTGTTTGGACTTCAAAGCACCAAAACTCAGCCAAAATGTAAGCATGCTTTATTGAACAATAGCACATACGTTTTCTATGCGGAGTTCAAGTTCGTCTGCTTCTTTTGCAGTTGTTCCGGGGACATCACAACGCCGAGCTCTGATTGGCTCTGATTGAAGGATAGTGAGTAGAGCCTTAAGGCAAGCTGCCTTGAGATCTACCCAGCTATCCTTCAATCAGAGCCAATCAGAGCTCGGCGTTCTGAAGTCACTACAAACGCTGCAGAAGAAGCAGACGAACTTGCGCTTCGTACAGTCGTGATAGCTGAAACCCCGGGCATAGAGATTCCTCTACATTTTATTATCACTCACCGTCTAATGAGCACTATCTGATAAGAACGACGAAGCAAAAAGCGCGAAAACATAACAGCCACGGCATATCTTACGGTGTCAGTGGCTGCGTTTCCATGGATGGGACCATAGCGCATTGAAACGAGATTTGACTATTTTGATTGGTAGTAAATGTGCAGAAGAGAAAGAAGCAGGGAGAGAGGTTGTGCGTGATTTGTCCATGCTCGATTCAATGCGCCACGATCGCGCCCATGTAGACCCAGTCACTGATCATAGTAGCGCACGCAATTTAGGTAAGAGCGTAATTTCGAGCCATGCCTGCTATCAGTACTCAAGAGGTAATGCCGGCCACCAGCAAGGTGATAACATCAGAGAGACCACCAGGCTGGTTTCAAGAAGTTGGTAGGAAGTGCAGACAAGCCTTCATATGATGTTTGTAAGAAAACCGATGAAGCTCAGAATAGCTGATTCCTCGCTCTTTCCTGGAACTAAGAGCTGCAAAATTATAATATCGAATTTGTTGCGAAGTTATTTTGTTATCCAATTACAGACACTTGGATGTAGCGTCCGATTAGTCACGGAACGAGCAGCGCTTGCTGAGCGCTGGAATGTATTTGTTTTGCCAAACGTTTAGCAAGAGACGTCTCGCATCCAACTTTCTCCTGTTCCAAGCTTGGAAGATGTAACATTTTCCAAGAAGGCCTGGCTTATTTATGTTCTCTTAGAGCGCAGCTCTTAGGCGCCCGTTTCCGGCTTGAGCAGCGTCGCCGTCGGCGTCAGCGTCGTCGCCGCGTCGGCGTAACCGCGCGGTGCATGATGGGTAAATTTCCCCGCTAAATCTAGCGGAAAATTTTCCCCGCTAAATCAAGCGGAAAATTTCCGCTGCTAAATCTAGCGGAAAATATTCCCCACTCAATCTAGCGGAAAATTTTCCCCGCTAAATCTAGCGGAAACATTTCCCGCTAGATCTAACAGAAAAGTTTCCCCGCTAAATCTAGCGGAAAATTTTCTCTGCTAAATCTAGCGGAAAAAATTTTCCGCTAAATTTAGCTGGAAAACTTCTCCGCTTAATTCTATGGAAAATTTTCCCCGCTACATCAGCGGAAAATTTTCTAAATCTAGCGGGAAATTTCCCCGCTAACTTTAGTGGGAAAATTTTCCGCTAGATCTAGTGGGGAAAATTTCCTGCTAAGATATAGCCGGGAAAATTTTCCGCTAGGTCTAGCGGGGAAAATTTTCCGCTAGATTTAGCGGGAAAATTTTCCGCTAGATTTAGCGGGGAAAATTTTCCCCTAAATGGTGGCGAGCAGGAGAGGAGGAGGGGCATAGCCCCCTCTCCGTACCTTCCCCTCCTCCTCCTCAAGAGCTGCGCTCTAATTCGGCATTACAGGGAGTTGTAAACGGCTTTCATTTTTTAGAGCGCAGCTCTTAGGCGCCCGTTTCCGGCTTGAGTGGCGTCGCCGTTGGCGTAACCGTAAGGTCATGTGACCCCTCAGGTCATGTGACCTCCGAGGTCACGTGACCCCCCAGGTCACGTGCCCCCTCGAGGTCATGACTCCCATGTCACGTGACCCCCCGAGTCACGTGACCCTACCCCCCCCGTGGCTGTGCACCCCTCCTCCTCCAAGAGCTGCGCTCCAATTCGGCGTTACAGGGAGTTGTAAACGGCTTTCATTTTTATATTTCTCCCACTCAGCGTATTGGCATGCTTTCGTCTTTTTCAGCAAATTAAATGTAACTGCTGAAAGCTTCCATGTTTTTGAGCCGGTCTTAATTATACAGCTCAAGACATTCTGAGTACGCGATTATTGCGTTCTTGCTAGCAATCCATAAAGAAGTTCAGTCGACAAATGATTTATTGCATATACGGAAATAAACAAAAAGTGTCGAACATAAAGAAAGTTGAGATAGCGTTGGTTAAATAAGTCTTAGATGTTTTGAATTTGAGCACAACCTCAAAACACGACGCACCGTTTATTACACAGCCAACTCGCTACACTTCAAATTTCTAGATCAGACATTGCTATAAAAACCCGACTTTCAGTTATCCGAGGTTCTCCTGTTTGCTACTTGAAACATTCTCTTTGGATCATGTACAAATCGGCCACAAGAAATTCGAACTCTTCTCTGCTATTTGGAGAGTAGATAAGCACTAGTCGCTAAGGTTCTGGAATAACAAAGGTACGAATATATTGTGAGAAAATTGAAGACGAGTACGAGACAGTGGCGTGCCAAACCATGTCGCGCCAGGCCGGGGTACTTACCAAGCCTCCATAGATCATTCTATTTTCTTTCATTTGTCTGGTCCTCTCTGCTACCGACAGCACTATTGTAACGACATTCTGGAACCTCATAAAATGCAATCTCTGTGATTTCCACGTCAAAACGTGCAAAGCAAAGAGAGGTCGAATTTTTAATTTAATAAATAAATGCATTTTGTAGGGAATATTTTACCAATAAGAAAGCTAAAAACGCCGCGAATGCGGATTTTTTTTTTTTTTTTAGTTAGGAGTGAAAAAGCGGCCGTAGGTGGCAATGAGCGTTCTTCCCGACTGTCGACTACTCTTCCGTGATTTTTGACCTTTACGTTAGTTTAATCTTTGTCCACGTCTCTATGCGTATTATAAATCGGTCTTGATAAAATTAAACATGTTCAAAAGTTTTGCGTTTTTTTAATGAAAACGTCAAGGTCACATTTTAGGTCGATTTTTTATTAAAGTTGACGGGCTGCTAAATATATTTAGCAGCCTGCCAAATTATAGTTACATCTAATATAATATGTTAAATTATATTAAATTATATTTAGCGCGTGAGTCCAAACCGGAAGTACGTCACGTGAAGCCGCCCTAGAAAAATAAAAATTTAGAGATTTTACCTTGGTAACGCTCTCGTGTTCTTTCCGGAAAATGTGCGATGAATCTCCGACAAGGATCTCTTGACCTTTCTTGGTGCAGTGGGTCATTACTGCAAACAGAGCATAAGTGTAAGACCGACACAACTTGTTAGCAATGTATAAAAGGAGTAAATGTCGCGACTCACCGCTCTGATACCATTACACTTAAGAATACTCTTCAAAGTTTCATTCTTCATCTTATATATATATATATATATATATATATATATATATATATATATATATATATATACATATAAAACACGAGTCGAGCGAACAATGTCGAACCCCCTTATCTTGCGTATTTTTTTTGTGTGTGTGTTTCTGTCGTTTCTTAATCATCAATGTGGCAGACATCGAGTGTAAGCTTGTTTGCAATGGCTGAAGTTTCTGGAAACTCCTTATGCAATTTGGTTTTTACTAGTACCGACAATAATGGCTGCAAAAAACGCGCAAAATACACGATATGAGGAATTCTTATATATGAATGCAGAGCTCTACCTTTTTGTTGTTTTACAAAGGATGGTCCAGGCACATGCTTTGTTCAATAACGCCCTTGTAGTTTCGCGTAAAAACAAATTGTGCCAAGTCAATAAAAAAATAAGAAAAGTGAAATTTGACGGTGTAACATGGCAAAAATATGAGTAAAATTTCCCCCACATAATAAAGTTTTTTTTTTTTTTTTTTTGCAAAAGGATGGTTTAGGCACATGCTTCGCTCCAATGTATATGCCCTATGTAGATTCGCGTAAAAACAAATTGTGCCAAGTCAATAAAAAAGAAATAGGGAAAGGTGAAATTTGACAGTGTAACATGGCAAAGATATGAGTAAAAATTTCCCCATAATAAAGTTTTTTTTTTTTTTGCAAAGGATGGTTTAGGCACATGCTTCGCTCAATAATGCCCTTGTAGTTTCGCGTAAAAACAAATTGTTGTGGAAGATCAATAAAAAATAGGGAGAAGTGAAATTTGACAGTGTAACATGGCAAAGAGTATGAATAAAAATTTCCCCCACATAATAAATTTTTTCTTTTTTGCAAAGGATGGTTTAGGCACATGCTTCGCTCAATAATGCCCTTGTAGTTTCGCGTAAAAACAAATTGTGCCAAGTCAATAAAAAATAGGGAAAGTGAAATTTGACAGTGTAACATGGCAAAGATATGAGTAAGAATTTCCCCCACATAATAAAGTTTTTTTTTTGCAAAGGATGGTTTAGGCACATGCTTCGCTCAATAATGCCCTTGTAGTTTCGCGTAAAAACAAATTGTGCCAAGTCAATAAAAAATAGGGGAAAGTGAAATTTGACAGTGTAACATGGCAAAGATATGAGTAAAAATTTCCCTCACTTAATAAAGTTTTTTTTTTTTTGCAAAGGATGGTTTAGGCACATGCTTCGCTCAAGAATGCCCTTGTAGTTTCGCGTAAAAACAAATTGTGCCAAGTCAATAAAAAATAGGGAAAGTGAAATTTGACAGTGTAACATGGCAAAGATATGAGTAAAAATTTCCCCCATAATAAAGTTTTTTCTTTTTTGCAAAGGATGGTTTAGGCACATGCTTCGCTCAATAATGCCCTTGTAGTTTGCGCACGTAAAAACAATTGTGCCAAGTCAATAAAAAATAGGAAAGTGAAATTTGACAGTGTAACATGGCAAAGATATGAGTAAAAATTTCCCCCCACATAATAAAGTTTTTTTTCTTTTTTGCAAAGGATGGTTTAGGCACATGCTTCGCTCAATAATGCCCTTGTAGTTTCGCGTAAAAGCAAATTGTGCCAAGTCAATAAAAAATAGGGAAAGTGAAATTTGACAGTGTAACATGGCAAGATATGAGTAAAAATTTCCCTCCCACATAATAAAGCTTTTTTTTTTTTTTGCAAAGGATGGTTTAGGCACATGCTTCGCTCAATAATGCCCTTGTAGTTTCGCGTAAAAACAAATTGTGCCAAGTCAATAAAAAATAGGGAAAGTGAAATTTGACAGTGTAACATGGCAAAGATATGAGTAAAAATTTCCCCCACATAATAAAGTTTTTTTTTTTTGCAAAAGGATGGTTTAGGCACATGCTTACAGCTCCCAATAATGCCCATCGTAGTTTACAGGCGTAAAAACTAAATTGTGCCAAGTCAATAAAAAAATAGGGAAAGTGAAATTTGACAGTCTCGTAACTCATGTAGCATGAAGATATGAGTAAAAATTTCCCCCCCCATAATAAAGTTTTTTTTTTTTTGCAAAAGGATGGTTTAGGCACATGCTTCGCTCAATAAATGCCCTTGTAGTTTCGCGTAAAAACAAATTGTGCCAAGTCAATAAAAATAGGAAAGTGAAATTTGACAGTGTAACATGGCAAGATATGGTAAAATTCCCCCCACATAATAAAGTTTTTTTTTTTTGCAAAGGATGGTTTAGGCACATGCTTCGCTCAATAATGCCCTTGTAGTTTCGCGTAAAAACAAATTGTGCCAAGTCAATAAAAAATAGGGAAAGTGAAATTTGACAGTGTAACATGGCAAAGATATGAGTAAAATTTCCCCCCATAATAAAGTTTTTTTTTTTGCAAAAGGATGGTTTAGGCCATACTTCGCTCAATATGTACTTAGTTTCGCGTAAAAACAAATTGTGCCAAGTCAATAAAAAATAGGAAAAGTGAGATTTGACAGTGTAACATGGCAAGTATGATAAAAATTTCCCCATAATAAATTTTTTTTTTTTGCAAAAGGATGGATTTTAGGCACAATTTTGTTTTTACGCGAAACTACAAGGGCATTATTAGTGAAAGCATGTGCCTAAACCATCCTTTGCAAAAAAAAAAAAAAAAAAACTTTATTATGGGGGAAATTTTACTCATATCTTTGCCATGTTACACTGTCAAATTTCACTTTCCTATTTTTTATTGACTTGGCACAATTTACACGCGAAACTAAGGTATTGAGCGAAGCATGTGCCTAAATATCACTTCTACTTTTTTATTATGTGGAAGATTTTTAAACATATCTTTGCCATGTACTATCAAATTTCCTTTCCTATTTTTTGGCCTGGCTGTTGTTTTTACGCGAGGCATTATTGAGCTTGAAATATTAATAAACCGGAAAAAAAAGATTTTACTCTATCTTTGCCATGTTACACTTCCAATCCTCGCTTTCCTATTTTTATTGACTTGGCACAATTTATTTTTACTTGAAACTACAAAACATTGAGCGAAACATGCTCCATCCTTTTTCTACTTTTTTTTTTTTTTTTTTTTTTGTGGGGGGAAATTTTGCTCTATCTTGCCATGTTACACTGTCAAAATTTCACTTATTTTTGTTGACTAACTGGTACACTTGAAACTGGGTGAGCGAAGCGAAAAAAAGCTTATTATGTGAATTTTTACTCCTTATACTGCCATGTTACATAATCTAATTTCACTTTCTATTTTTATTGACAACACAATTGTTTTTACAAAATACAAAGAACATTGTGAAACGAAATATGTACTAAACCATCCTTTAAAAAAAAAACATTATGTGGAAACTGCCATGTTACACTGTCAAATTTCACTTTCCCTATTACGGCAACTGTTGAGCCCGAACATCGCTTGCAAAAAAAAAACTGATATGTGAGAAATTTTACTCATATCTTTGCCATGTTGTCTTCACAATTTGTTACTGCAACAGGCAAGAGCGTGAAACCCCTATAAAAAAAAAAAAAAAAAACTTTATTATGTGGCTTTACTCATATCTTGCTTAAATATTTGCAAATTTCACTTTCTATTTTTATTGACTTAACATTGTTTTACGCAGAAATACAAAGAGCATTGAGCAACATGTACCATCGCTGCAAAAAAAAAAAATTTTTACTCATATCTTGCCATGTACTGTCATTTCACTCCCTATTTTTATTGACTTAACAATTGTTTTTACCTGTAAACTGTAATGAGCTTGAGCGTAACAATAAACCATCCTTTGCAAAAAAAAAATTATTATGTGGAAATTTTATTCATATCTTTGCCATGTTAAATTTCACTTTCTATTTTTGTGACTAATTTGTTTTTACACTTGAAACTACAAAAAGCGAAGCATATATACTGCAAAAAAAAAACTTGTTAGCAAGTCTTGCCATGTTACTGTCCATTCACTTTCTATTTTTTTATTATTTGGCACAATTTGTTTTTACACTGAAGCTGGGAAACATTATGAGCTTGAGCATAAACCATCTTTACAAAAAAAAAAACTTTTATTATGTGGGGAAATTTTACTCATATCTGCCATGTTACTGTCAAATTTCACTTTCCTATTTTTATTGACTTGCCTAATTTGTTTTTACCGCAAAACTACAAGAACATTATTGAAATAAAAACTGTAATGCCTAAATATCCATACAAAAAAATAACTTGCATTCATATATAGAATTCCTCTTATCATTAATATTTTGCGCGCTTTTGCAGCCATCAATATCGTACTCCTTAAAAACCAAATTGCATAAGGGATTTCCAGAAACTTCAGCCATTACAAACAAGCACACTCGTGTAAAGCACATTGCTGATTAAGAAACGTAGAAACACACACGAAAATGCACGCAAGATAGAGAGATCGCTGTCTCCTCATGTTCTATATATATATATATATATATATATATATATATATATATATATATATATATATAAGATGAAGAATGAAACTTTTGGAAAACATTGTAAGTGTAGTCAAGCGCTCAATCACGACATACTCCTTTATACATTGCTAACAAGTTTGTGTCTGCCGCTGTGTGGGGCCTTGTCGAATTCATCGCACGAGAACACCAGATAAAAAAATCTCTAAATTTTTATTTTTGAACCTTCACGTGACTTGTACTTCGAACAGGCACGCGCTAAATATAATTTAATATAATTTGGCACATATTATATAGATGTAATATAAAAACAGCGGGCTACTAAATATATTTAGCAGCCCGTCAACACCAATAAAAAAATCGGACCCTAAAATGTGGCCTTGACGTTATTCATAAAACGCAAAGCTTTTGAGACATGTTTAATTTTATCAAGACTTCGGTTTACCATAATACGCACAGAGACGATGGACAAAAGACTAAACTGAACGAAATAAAGTCGAAAATCACGGAAGAGCAGTCGACAGCCGGGAAAAACGCTCATTGCCACCGCATAGGCCGCTTTTTTCACTCCTAACTAAAAAAAAAAAAAACGCATTTGCGGCGTTTAGCGTTTTTTTCTGGTAAAATAATTTCCTACAAAATGCATTTATTTATTAAAATAAAAATTCGACCTCTTTTGCTTGCCCGTTTTGACATGAAATCACCGAGATTTCCAGATGTCATTTACGCTTGTCGGCAGAGAGAACCGGAGCAAATGAGAAAAATAGAATGATCTATGAAAAGCTTAGTAAATACCTAACCTGGCGCATTTAACTTATGCACCATATCCGTACTGGAATTTTTCTTATAATGCCTTTTGTTCCAGAAACGCAGAATAGCAGGAAAACCTTGAGCCATTTGGGCCTGAAAATGACTCAGAAATAAAGAGGAGAACCTCGGATTAGCTGAAAGTCAGCAATGTTTGATCTAGAAAATTTGAGTGTAACTTGAGTTGGCAATAAACGGTGCGTCATGTTTGAACGTAAATTCAAAACATCTAAAAGCCTTATCTCAACTTTCTTACGTTCAGTACTTTTATTTTTTCCCCGTATATGTAAATTGAACTATACCTCATTGCGAACAAAACACGGTAATCGTACTCAAATGTCTTGAGCTGTATGAACCCGTAATATGGAAAACTTTCAGCAGTTGCATTTGCCGAAATGTAATGCCAATACGCTGAGTGGAAGAAATAAAGAAATGAGCCGTTTTCTCCTGTAACACTGAATTAGGCCTCAGCTCTTGAGAGAATTTCAATATCCC
>JAZHYW010060270.1:0-51126 GCA_037355805.1 Ixodes ricinus | reverse complement strand
CAGGTATCCAGGGTGGCCATGGGCCCGGCCCCTGGAAATCTTCAATTTTGCGCGCCTCCTCCCCCTCCCCTCTTCCCAACATTTTGTCATGGGCGGCCCCCCCCCCCCCGAAACAAAATCCTGGCTACGTGCTGGTATGCATACCGCCCGGGCTTCGGGCCCCTTCGCCCAAATTCCTGGGGCGAAGGGGAGCCAACGCAATCTTGGTCAGAGGCGCAGGCCCGTAGGGGTGGAAAGCGTTTTACCACCGGCGGAGGCGCGACTTGTCACGACAGTCGCGGGTATCTCGATTTACCGCGGGTAGCCACAAACGACGTACCGGGTGAGGGTAATGAAAGAGTTTGCACGTATACATCAGGCCACAAGTCAGGTGTTACAACTGTCGCGGGCTTGAAGCACATCAAGCGGCGATGCACGTGGGTAGCGGCTGGTTCCCAGGGGTTCCAGGGAAACGCCGGGGGCCGGCGCCACTAATCAGGTCCTCTTAGTAAAGGCTGTCGGCCGCTGCCGAGGCCCTGCATCAGCGTGCCGACGGGGCGGAAGTTGCGGTCGGTGACTGTATGGCGATGGCCCCGTCGGCGGGACGTAGCTCAGGACATGACACCTCGGAAAGGGTCCGGTCTGTACGTGCGGGTAGAGATAGGTGGTAAAAAATATTCGGCGCTAATTGATACCGGCGTATACTCTTTCTCTAATTGGAGACATTGTGTACAGAGACCGCCGTAAAAGAAACCTTTGTGTGCGGGTGCGGGAACTTGTTACTCCGCTGCGTTTATTGGCGGGATTGGACGACGCGCAAGGTGCGATGCGCCTTCACCTGTGGCCTCGACGGCAGACGAAGGAGGCAACGTTTCGTTTACCTGCCATGTATGTAAATTCCTGTTATTTTATGCAGGACTTCGTCTGCCATGAGGGTATAATCACTGGACTTGAGGAACAACGGATATCACTATAGTCCGCTTTCTCTCTTATTCCCTTTGCTCCCATCATCTTTGGCGCAAGGAATGAAATGCTCACTCAAGTGGGTCACACCAGGAGCAGGTATTAGCTGCGCGAGTCGTGCCCGGGAACGTCTGGAACGATAATTTCGCCTTTTGACGGGCCCGCCGAACAACGACACAAGCTAGCGAACACTTTGTCTCGACACGCAGCTATGTTTACCGAGAGACCAAGGCTTACGTCTGTTCTATAACATCGGATAGATACGGGAGAGGCTAGGCCGTGGTGTTGTAATCCCGGGCCACTATGTGTACATGAACGTGCTCTCCTAGACACGGCTCCCGAGGAGATGCTGGAAACGTGGGCGGTGTGACCATCGCACAGTCCCTCTGCGATGGCCGCAGAAAGACGGCATCGCGCGCCTTTGCTTCGATTACTGGCGACCTAATGAGATTACTAGAAGGGACACGTATCATTTTTCCCCCATTAAGTCTCTAATGTATTCGCTGGGGGTCAGTGTTTTTCACCACGCTGGATTGAAGCAGTGGTTTCCCCAGCTCTGGGTTGCGGCAGACGATGTCCAAAAGACAGCATTCACTATTTACAGGGGTTGTTTGAGTTTACCCGTCTTCCGTTTGGACTGTCGATCTCGCCATCGAGTTTGCAACTGCTCATGGACATCGTGCTGGATGATGCGAAATATAACTTTTCTATGACCTACATGGACGACGTTGTGGTATTTACCAAGTCGTTCAAAGAGCACCTAACTCATCTTGAGATGAGTTAAGTGGCCAGGCACTGGGTTTCGGCCAACCAGACATTCGGGGTGGCCGATCATGGAGGCGGTGATACCGGAGATGGCCAAACGGCGGACCTGGGCAACGCCGGAAGGGCTCAGCGGGCTCCGCGAGCACGGCGAGGCGGGGGAACCTCCCCGTAGAAGGGTATGCACTTGGGATAGTTGGTAATTCATAGTTTAGAGGGTAAAAGCGCTAAGAAACAACGAAAAAGTGAGAGACCAACACCACAGAGCGTTTTACCGCTGGCGGGGAACCTCCCCGCCAGCGGTAAACCTTCACGGCACGGGACAAGCCCGTCAGCAGCAGCATCGCGGCACGGGACAAGCCCGTCCGCAGTGACACCGCGGCACGGGGTAGGCCTGTCCACGGCAGCACCTCCGCAGAACGGGGCAGGTCCGTCTACGACGGGGGAACCTGCCTGAGTAGGCAGGTTCCCCCGTGGCCGCACCGTGGCCACGGTGTGACGTGTGCGGGAGGAGAGGCCATCCCTTCGTCTCCCGCCGGCGTTGAAAACACCAGCCATGACCAACGCCCGGACAGCCTGACCACGAAGTCCCACGCCCGTTCCGTGGCCACACGCGGGTGTTGGTGCCACGCATTCGGGAAGTGCGCGATCGAAAGCGCCGCTGTGATCGGACTTCCACGATTGGACGAATGCTGACTTTGACGTCAGCTAATGAGGTCTTTTCCACGGAACTAAGAGGAATGGAAGAACATAAATTTTGGCGGTGTTAGCAGCGTCGGTTTCAGAGTGCATTGATTTCAAGCTTCCACCATGCTCAGTACAAACACCGTCGAACCTGTTGTTTGCAAGGTGATGACGTCACGAATCGCCAGCATCACAAATGTCCAATGAACGTCCACGAGACATCACTGGAACGTTGGGACATCGTAAGGACATGCAAAGATCTAAGTGTGCTACTAAGGCGTGGAGTGGCCGCAACTGCGAGGAACAAAGCAGCAATCGAGCGATCTTTCTTGTCGCTGCTTGAGAAGGGATAGCTCTAAAAGTGTAACGAGAAGCGTAGAAACATGCACCTAAACACATACGTAGAAGAGGCGCCTTATCGGGGTACATGTCGACGATGTGACCTACCGCACCAGCCGCAATGGGTACGTATACCGCACACAGCGAGGTAGTTTTGCCGAGGATCTTTCCCGCAGTCAAATTTGCTTCATCGATTTGGCTCGTTCCACTGCAGCGCACAGGCTTTTGTTGAGACATGCCACGGCGAGAGCAACGCGCCCGATCGGTTGTCTTTCTCTTCGGAGCGTGGCTGATGGGGTTTGACTGACGGCCGCTGTGGTGTGTATACGGCGAGTTGGCGAGGCAGCATGGGATCACGTGCTCCCCTGAGTTTTGTCTGGTGTCCGCGAAGAATCATACCGCACATCGTCTTTCAAATAGGTGCGATTGGATGAGTGCAACTTTGCCTTTCTTTTCGGTCAGGCAATCGCGACAGATTCGCGTACAACCGTGCGACCAGAACCTTATGGCTTAGTTATGGCGCGTTCAGGTCAAATAAGAGCAATGAAATGTTTCGTTGTCCCAGCGCTTGAAAGCACGATGCCCAGAACATCTGGGATGACTACGATTATGTCGCAAGAACAAATTACTCGGAATTAGAAAATTCCCACAAACTTAGAAGCACAAAACAAATTTTGTCACAATCTAGAAAGAATACGGGAAACTAGCCCTTCTCCTGCATAAGCTTGCGCTCGTGATTCGTTCTCGGGTGTGAATATCGGTGAATACTGCAATCTCATTGGCTGGGAGAGCAATAACGATATGCTGGAGGATCGCCACGCCCCACGTTTCTTAAGTTTTCACTAACAATAAGAAAAACATTTTTAATTGTTCACTTTAAATTATGTTAATCCTTCCGATCGCTTGATAGAGCTGAACGGTCTTGTTGCAAAATACACACTTCTCCGGGTTTCTTGTTTCTTAAGTTAGACTTTTGCGGTTAAAAGCGTCCTGCTAATAAAAATGTATTGTTTTAAGATGCGATCCGACTACGTGGAGTTACCGAGTCAAATTAGTCAAAAAAGCAGCGGCGTCGCAACTTGAGTTGAGTGAGTGAGTTCTATTCTTTGAGACATGCACATACCCCGATCCCCGCTTGTCTGACGACCGGGGCCGAACGCATTACCATTCCGAAGAAGATATACAGTCGTCGTTCCTCGTTCAATCGCAAAAAGCAAAACGAAACAAAAAAACAAAGCGGAATAGCTCTTTCAGCCTCCGCACAAAACGACGACGAATGAGGGGCAAGGCACGTAAGACAAAGCCAATAAAGTCAGGCGAGAGCGTGGTCGTGTAATGGGGACAGGTGCGCTCATGCTGTAATGATAATAAGCGCAATAACAAGCGAAGGCTGAGAGCGGATAGGGAGAGGGTGCGTCGCAAATCACATCCGTCTTGGGGCACTTTATTTTATTTTTGCAGGCCCAAGCCACCGCGGCAGTAGCGGAGGAGACAAGCTAGAGGCGAAAAGAACGGCAAGAGAGCGAGTCAGTTAAGATCGATCAGAGGCAGAAAAGTGTCCCGTCGTCTTGGGACCATATATCACTCCTCGTTCATTAGCTGCACGCAACGGGCTTGGGACTGTGGAATTGCGCGTGCGGGGGTCTCTCCCCTTTTCCACGCAGAAAAAACAGAAAAGGATTTTCAGTCACCGCGGGAGAAGGCATTCATTCTTCGGGCCTATGATTGGGTAATGTATTCAGCGATTTGTATACAGGCTGCCCTTTTCTTTTCTTTGTTTCTTGGGAGGGGGGGGAGAAAGGGGAGGAGGGGGACGTGGAGGAGGAAGCGGAGGAACCTTTGAGAGAGTAGACATCTGCTTGGGCGATCGAAATGCCTCTCTTTCTCTCTACGACCATACTCTTTTTGTGAAGGTCCGTTGGTGGTTAACATCTCCGCATTGTTATCTGGGAAACATGGTCGTGGGGTTTTCGATGCGTCGACTGTTATGGAGTGGTGTTCGTTCGGGACGGAATTGGCCTCCGCTCACGTTTGGGTTCAAGATTATCTCGATGTGCTACAAGTGTAGCGGGACGCGTTTCTGCTGTCGGCTTGGTTAGATGGGATTGTGGTAGAAGGGAGGTACGTGAGAGTATTACTAAGAAAATGCGCAGTACGCGACTAGGAAATATTTTTTTTGATAGAACACGGTTGAGCGGTTTGATGTGGCTTTATCTTCTTTTTGCAGGCTGTAAGTGCGGAAGTGTTTAGCGCTGGTTTACCATAAGAGTTCACGGAAAGAAAGAGAAACTTGGGGAGTATTAATGATGTATCCTTTTTAACGCTCGGGAAGAAAAGATAAGGAGATAATCCGGTGACATTTGTACGTGAGCAGGTCGGCTGTCTGACATCACTGGCAGTCTGACCGTGCGCACACTCACACACACAATCCACCAAAAACCTTAAAAAAATTGCTCGACTTCTACTTTTTTTTTTTACACACTACATCTTCTTGCTTCTTAAAAGGCGTCAGAGTTCATTTAGAACCTTGAGGGTGTAAATCAGCTTTTCCGGGACTAGCACCAGTGTTAGCCCCGAGAAGGAACGTACTAAATGTAGGATGCTAGCGATCTTAGCAGCCTCCTAGCGATAGTTTTTACCAACAAGTTTACGAGCGACAAGCAACACCGTGCATCCAGTTTTTACATCTACCAAAACAGCAAATACCTGACCATTGAATCACGCCCGAGAGCGGAATCCCGACTTTGCTGACCGCTCCACCGCCTTATATCCTCGACAATAGACGATAGGCGAAATGCACATTGCCATCTAGTAGAGCGCCGAGAACTACACTCGCCATGTTAATAGCGGCGAGAAAACAATACCAGCGACCGGCCTGGCGAAGAACACATGTAAACACCACGCTTTGTGGGACAGATGCGATGACAACGCATTGCTGCGCGTTCTGTTGTCTAACCAGCGAGGGGCCATCGATCCCTGTGGGAACAAAGCACGTACGTAAACAAGGTTTATGTTATTTTGTTATTTTAAACCTAGCTTTTGACAATACAAATCAGCGGCCACTGAAGAGATCTGCGGGCGTTCAGCCAGTGCGGCGCAAACCCATTTGCAATTACTGAGCTGAGCCCTAATCGCATTATTTTCTGAATTCAGGTTCTTGTTTGGTGCACTTTGTAGGCTCGGCCTGCTCTTTTCTTGAATGCACCCGGACGAGACCAAGCCTGTAAAGGCGAGGCAAAGAAAATTCTTCAGCTTCACAAATTTGTCCTTAGGGCTAATTCAAGACGTGTATGGTTAATAGTGAAGAACAAGGACAGAAAATACCACGGAATTCCTCATTTGATGGTTGATATGAAAAAGGTATATTTATCTAGCTAGGACAGCCAAAACAACTTTATTGCGTAGCAGCAAGTCCTTTACGCTTAATCTGGTGTCGGTAAAAAAGATTTGTAGACAGCACTTATAAAAATAAGCAGGAGAGTGTGCTGTGTGTGTCAAATGTTATTAAGGATTTAGAGACGCTAGTATGCAGAAAACTTCCCACGACAGTTATGAACCTGACTTTGCTCTCTCACGGAGTATTGCTGTCTGTTTTTTTAATGCCACTATTGCCTACATCACTTAGCTTAGGTTCATCGTCATAATGAAAACTTCGATCTCGGCTGCGGAAAATAAACATATGTAGTTTTTTCTGCCTCGGTTGGAAAAATCCTTTCCATGTTTACCGCGGTGCGACATCCATCTACTGTGCTCTACTGAGGTTGGAGCAATCTCAAACACAATTGAGCGCTTTTCAGCGCCTGCAAACATATACTGGGGCCCTATTTGCTTTACTAAATAATAAAATATATTATTAATAAAAAAAGCTCGGAGCTTTTTTATTATTTGAAGCTTTCAACAGTCGCAACCGTAAAAAATAGCTAACATTGAGTCGCATGCATGTTTTTCAGTCGAGCTAAGACGATGGGTGATTTGCTTGTATCGCTAAACAGAAAACCTTCTTCCGGCTTGCCGTAAAAAAAAAAAAAAGTTAGGAATGAAAGGCACAACATTTTTGTTCTTTACGGTGCGTGATTGGAAGTAGGAAAATCACAAAGTTCGTTCATTACAACCAATCGAAGAGCGCCAATGCCCTCGAAATGCCGACAAACCGAAACTTAAGAAACTTCACCCTACCCTGCAAGGTGGCCGCGCACACAGTGTTACCAGACGCGAAGCAGTTTCGCATATCGTCTATTGAAATTTGAAGGTGACTGTTTTTTCCAATAAAGAAGGTTATAAGTACGTTGCCTTTGTCTCGTAATATTTCACGTCAGGCATAGTATTTTTAAGTTCAAGGAAGGAATCTTAAAGTAAAAGCATCTCTCAAATCTCTTTTTTTTTCCCTGACTTCACCGTATAGCACCCTTTTGCGTCCTCAAAATATGAAGAGTGTTTCATGCAACATCAACCTAGCAGTTTACGTTTAAATAAGGTATATAACTCGAACGAAAGGTGCTAAAAGGGCGGACATAAATGTAAGACACTGGAAAAACCTTTTTACGCCTTCAAGAGCGTAAAAACTTTCTCAGTGTGTAGGCACTGGGGAAATTAATGATTCAAAATCTCTACGGGAAAGACAAGTGAGAACTACTAGTGTTCCTAAAGGGCCAGAAACTAAAACAAACGAAGTGTTTATCCAAAAGAGATCGTGAAAACTTTGTCGAAGTTGGACAGCTGCTGTGAGTTCGACGTTCTATATTCCCGCCGAAGAAAGAATCAGAAACTTCACAAACAGAATGAGCCATGCCCTGCGCTTCTTGTACTGCCACCAAGTGGGAGAGTGGAATAGGCAAAATGTAAATCAGAACAATAATTAAGCTATCACATTTCTGACTGATTGTGGCGTGTCTGTTTTGACTGTTTGCGAATTCGTATATACCTCGAAACAAAACTTTTATTAAAACCGTAAAAAAAAAAAACGAACAAATTTATTTTTAATGCATATCGCACCAAGATTTCTGAAGATATGCACCAATCCTAGCTACGCAGAACTGAGCGTGAGGCCTCTCAAGAAGCTTATTCTTGTGAGAAACAAATGTGTAATATCTGTTTTTAATAAAAATTGTTAAAGGTATTGCAGAAATTCCTCTAAGATCATCTAACTTAGGCGTGGTCTATTCAGTAAACAATACTGCCTAAACTAGTCCCCTAACTAGTCGAGTGGCTTTATCACTGGCGAGTAAGTTTAAAAGAGGGCCCTATAACCGCTCCTTTTGATACATCTGAAGAAATTTGTTTGAAAATTTGACAGTAGAAGAGATATGGTTGAAAAAGAAACAAAGCTATATGATCATGAATAATGCTTGCCTAAAAACAGACGAGTGCGCTTTACTCCAAAAAAGTAACTAAATACCATTACTTGTTATTTGCTCAAAAAATAACTAAATACTTTACTCGTTACCGATTCTCAAAAGGAACGCTTTACTGCACCTCAAAAGTAGCGATCTACTTTTCTGGTTGCTTTGGCGACCAAATACGCAACTGCTTTTTCCATGGTTTATTGTTTTCTTTTCAGTAGTGGTTGCATTTAGCAGCAGCTGCCTCTCTAAGTCTTGATCAGTTATGTTGCCCCGCTTCCTCGAGAACACATCTGCAGCGACGCTGAAGAGTCGTTTTACTGACGGGCTCGAAGGAACGGCAGTGTTGTGCTTCGGGAAAAGCTGGTGAATCTGGGACTCCCTCTCTATTTTGTTATCTCTGCTTCTAAAGTTCAGAGTTGACAATCGGCCCTCCTGTGCCTTCCCGCGTTGGCAACCTCCGGATTTACATTCGGTCTGTACACGATTCTACAAGGTTTCAACCAACGAACCTTATTATGTTCTCTGGGTGAAAAAACCTTCCCAGCTGTAGAGTTCGAGTGGCGTGTTCAGCGATAAACGTTGCTATACTGTCATACGGTTAGTTGTTTTTCGGGTTGCCCGCCTGCCTTTGTCGAAGTAGACGCACACTCAGGTTAGAATTAAAGCGAGGCTGTGTAAACTTTGTTGTACACGTTACTCCTCAAAAGTAACGAAGTACTGTTACTCGTTACTTGGCCATACAAGTAACTAAGTACGTTGTCCGTTCCTTTTCTAAGAAAGTAACTAAATACGTTGCTCGTTACGGAAAAAAGGAACCAGGTAGAAGTAACTCGTTACTGGTAACGCGTTACGTACATGTCTGCCTAGGAATATCCTTGTGTACAAGCGTTTCCTCGAAGGATTATATTATGGTTATATGAAATTACCTGGGGAGATAAATATACACTCGCAAACCAAAGTTTGTTTTGCTTGATATATTGATAGACGAAATATTATTATTTGTTTTAAAAGAAAAACTGAAGCGGTTTTGTATTTGAGAAAAAACACTTCAATGGCCTTCATTCGGCCTCCAGGATCACAAATAACGAGATGAGGGGAGGAGGAGGTGAAGGAGGAGTAGAAGAGGAGGAGGGCGAGAAGGAGGAAGAGGAGGGAGGAGGGGGAGGAGTAGCAGGGAGGATGAGGAGGTGAGGAGGAAGGGAGGAGGGGTGTACCCTCCACTCCAGTATTCTTGCCTCATCCTCCTCAAAAGCTGCGCTCTAATTCGGCGTTACAGGGTGTTGTAAACGTCTTTCATTTTTTTTTCTTGTCCCCCATGCTACTTCTTTCTAATCGAACCATTCACAGCCGCCTTTGAAAACACAGGAAGAAGCATCCCGGCAAGACTCGAAAGTCGCCAAATAAATTAGCTAGTGCGTTGAAAAATCCACTTCTATTAGCACGAGCTCCGCCAAAAACCCAAAAGCGGTTGCGCCGTCGTGTTGATGGTTTGCCGCTGACGACTTCGATGATGAGAGAGGACGAAGTCCTTCCGTTTGAAGACTCGAAGAGTGATTGCTTATTACTTCCTTTGGGGGTCCCGTTTCGAGCGACGACGCGTCGTAATTATTACGAAATGAATTTCACGCGTGATTGAGCTCCGGGCATGCGTCACGGCCGATTGAAGTCCGCCCGCGAGACTGCCTCGGCTAACGAGGCATTTAGCTCATTTGCCTCTGTAATGCGGAAACAGCGCGGTGCCTAAATGCAACGGCACTTGCACGCGACGCAGAATTTGAATGAGATTCACGCTCGTCTCTCTCGCAGCGGGGTGACATTATTGGTGCTTCAGGAAACGTCCGCATTGGCATCTATGAAAACTTTGAGGAGGGTTTCGCTCAGAAACGTGTCTTGTGCGGTGGTGTGCGCAGATGGGACGAGTTTTTTGTTCTGACTTTTGGAGACCCGAAGTTCCGGAAGAACTTCGGAAGAAACAAGTCTCTGCTATTGTGGCTGACAGAATGAGAGCGGCATAGCAAACGTTATGAGTTAGCCATGATCCGGCATGAGCTTCCTATCTACGGCGACACTTAAGTCGGGGTGTCCTAAGCTTCGGTCGTGCACGCGCAACCAGGAAGGCAACAAACGTGGACTGGAGGTATCCGAAGGAGACGCCGTGGACATCTCATCTTGTCAGTGACCATACAACGGAGCAGGGAGCGAGGAACAAAATAAAAGGGCATGTACTTGGTTTAATTGGTGTCGTCCCCTGCCAACGCCAGCACAAATCGCTAGGCTAACCTAGGGAACGTAAAACCAAACAAGGTACCACCACCACCAGCACTAGTTGGTTATTGACTGCAGGAGATTCGAGGTAAATGAAAAACGACAAGTAGAGAACGGTGAACATCGCAGAACGACGAGCATCAGATGTTTTTATGATATCCCTGAGCGTGTCTTTCAATAAATAAACTCCAGTTGAAATGCGTTTTTTGGTGCTCGTCATTCTTCTACCTGTCCGTCGTTTTTAGCGCTTTTATTATGTAGATATTTATAAATATTATCATGTTTATTTTATGCCATCTTAGGTTTCGTCTACATTTTTTTTACCGCGTTCCTTTAGCACTTCATATGCTCCAGGTTTTTAGTTTTCACATTTCCTAGGATAGTATAGAATAATATTTCCCATTGCACTGATATCAGTGATGCTGCTCTTTCCTTGATAATTAATCGTCTACAGAATTCCTTGTTGTTTCGTTGTTTTTGTGACTATAAAGACTTGAGGAGAGAGACTTGAAGCCTTGTAGTCCTTTTCGAACTGGGACCATGACACAAGGCTGGCTCTCGGGAAGTGTGCTTTGAAGTCGAGCGTCGTAATTTCGTTTCCTTGTTGGTCTGTATTTTTCTTGCTCGAGTGCGGGTCTCTGTCGCTCTTTCAAGACGACTTCGCCAGTAAGGCCCAAGGTATGGTCAGCGGGAAACCACTGGCTCTCTCCACAAGCAGCAAAGGGCTGCAGCCGAGTCCCGCTGTGTGGGATTTATTGCGGTGTGCTACGGTTACTTTAAGCGCACACTTCCATCCAACTCGAAAATTAGAAGAGATTGCCAGGCACTACTTAATGTCTCGGAGAACCCTTTCGGCCAGCGAGTTAGCCTCTGTTTGGTAAGGAGCGGGGAAACTAAGATTGGTGCTTCTTACGTCCGCCCATGCTTTAAGCTTCTTGCTTCAAAACGCCGGGTTATTGTCTGCAACGATGTCCTTGATGTTGCTGAAGACGTCTCGTTTCATGAATGAAATGACTGTGTCTGTGTCATCCCTGAAGGCTCTGGCGGTTACGGTTCAGTGTACATTCGTCAATGGCGACGAGGATTGTTCGTGTTATCTCGACGTCTCTTTTTTTTATTAAAACCAAGGTGAATGATTTTAAAGGGCACCTTAGAATAATTAGGCACTACCATTTGCTTCTTTCGGGGTCAAGACTTGACTTTCTTCACTTGGCATGCGTGGCATGTCTGAACGTACCTGCTTGCGTCAATCTTCATGTTCTTCCAAATGTCTAAGTTTCCAGTAAGTTTTCCTAAATCTATCGCGTCCTCCAGATTTAGGGTATCGTGGTAGAGTTGTAAGATATTGGGTATACTAGATTTGGGCACGTTCAATCGTTCATTCTTAAGACTAATGTATTGGGTGCTTTCGCCAATGCTCAGATGATTGATGCATCGTGCAAGGGTTTCCTTTTAGATGTGAAGTCTCGATAAAACATTGGCATCAGGAAACTTCTCTCCAGGTCGATAGGTTATGTCGAATGTAAATTTATGTACTTCACTGTTTTACCTGGCGTGGCGTTCCTTCGGCTGAGATAGGTTCAGGGGGTGGGTCAAGGCTTGATAATCTGTGAAGAGCTTCAAGTGTCGCCCTTCCAGATAACCTCAAAAGTACCTGAGAGTAGAGCACTGCACGGGCCGGAATTTCTAGGCCCGGTCCGACCCGGCCCGGTAGAGGCACGGCCTGGGTCCGGCTTGAGCCCGACGTAATATTTAATTTCTAGGCCCGAGCCCACCCGGCCCGACAGAGACACTCCCGGGCCCGGCCCGGACCCGGCCGAATTTTTAGACAGAAACTTGAGCCCGGCCGAACCTGAAACTTTTTTTTAATATAAGTTTGAGCTTGTGCAGGCTTTAACCTAAAAACATTTTAAGCATGAAGCGAGCATATTTGATTTAAATTTATTTTAAACCTCAACCGTGTTTTTTTTTTACACCATAAATATCCCGATTTCGACGATGTAATTTCGCGCATATGGGCGAAATATGCACTTTAAAGGTGATTTTGAGGGAAAAAAGTGGGCAATATTTTATTTACTGTACTCGGTTTTGAAGAGATATTGAATTTTTCGTTGTTCAATTCACTTCACAAAGAACTTTCCTCTTTACATGTTTTTTTGTGAAGAAACAATCAGAATCACGCTAGTGCATCTTCAAAAGGCTGTATAAGCATAAAATTATCTATGGTCGTTAGCTTATTTTTCGTGCCATAGTAAGGCCCCCTCCACAAAGTGCAAAGTGAAGCTCACGATTTTTTTTCTTTAAGTTTGAAAATTAGTGGGAAAAGGCATTCATGTTGTACCCTATGACTGGGGTGCCCTCGTTTTCTTGGCCGCACATTCCCACTATGCTGGCGGAATCATATACGTTTCCATTTATCTACGTGAAGGCTTTCCAAGTGCAAGACGTCTTCCTTTTTTTTTTAACGGCATCGTAGTGATTTTGCATTTCGCTTGTTTGTTTTCATTGGACCTAAACGATCAATGAGCATACTTTTTGTTATCAACAATTTAGAATTTTCGGCACACGCCTGCCCGACCACCACCCGGGCCGGCCCGGGCCGGCCCGGCTCGAAAATGTTTTTCTACAAGCCCGAGCCCGGCCCGGGCCCGAGAAAATGCGTGCTACCCGGCCCTAGTCCGGAACGCGGGCCGGGCCCGGCTTGGGCCTTCGAGCTGGCCCGGGCCCGTGCTTTGCTGTTCCTGGGAGCCAAGTCCACTGCAAGAGCTTCTTTTTCTGTTGCTTAGTTTTCCTGTGTTCTGAGAATGTGTAAAAGTAGTACCGGCGATGTTACTGAGTTGACGTTTCGGTGCTTCTGTTATCCGCCTTTGGTAGATACCTACACCTGTGCCATACAACGAGGCGTCTGTACACAGTTTGAACGGCAGGTCCTAGTCGTGCCACACTAGGATTAGGTCTGAGTCTGACAAGATTATATTGACTAACTCCATGTATGCACGTTCGCATTCATTTGACCAGATAAATGAGACTTCTTTTTGCGTTAAAGCATGCCAAGCACTTTGTTTTGATAGCGCAACCTTTTATGAAAGCCTGAAAGTGTCCAGACAGTCTTAGGAAGACGCGCAGAGAGTGCACGTCATACGGTTTTGCCTGTTCTGAGATTATTTGCACCGGTGCATCTTTGGTGCTCTTTGTCTGTCCATCGAACCTTTTTCTCCTAGGAAGACCACCTTATTCTGAAAAAAAAGGACCGCTTTGCTATTGGGGTTAATATTTAGTCTCGATCTGCTTAGTACTCGAGACCCATGAAGTCTTTGACCCCTGAAGTCTTTTAGAACACTGTTAATCTTTTACTGAAACCAAACCTCAGAGTTTTTTCATCCAAATAGAAGCATGTTATACTAGCACACGTAAAATGAATTACGAAGGCTGTGAAATTATTGTTTTCCTCTTATAGAGAGACCTTTGCTTAGGTCGATCCTTAAAAGCAAAGGGCATCCTCCAGTTTTGTTGATTATGTCGTACACATGTTGCATTGGGAAAGGGAAGAGCTCCGTTTGGCAATTAATAAAGCGACAGTTCGTGCAAAGTCCAAACGGTCCACCCTCTTTCGTGGTGATTGTGAATGCGAATGTTGACACTGAAGGTCTGATGATTGTAGCCTCCAACAATACCCGTCAAGTTCATGCTTCAATCACATCTTCTTTTGATATGGCATGCTGTATCTTTCCCCTCGGACATACTTAATGTTATAGAGTTTGAAAGAAACTTCGATGACGGTGGTTGACGGTGGATATTTGTTAATACATATCATCTCTGGGTAGACCTTAGATATTTCTTCTCTGCCATTAACATTTTTAGACATTCGGCTTGGCATGTCCATGAGCCTTTCGTGGTCTTAATAAAATAATTAATCTCTCCGAGATATGTTCAGTCGGAGACGCTTTTTATCTGGTCGCAACAAAATGAGCATGAACGGAATATCTTCGATGACAAACACCTCCAGCTGCAAATGTTTTCTTAGAATTCGACCTCCGCTGTCGTCCATTGTTTTATACATGTGGCTGTATTTACCGTGGACTTCAATAAGCTGCCCTGTGCGTACATCCTCCGCGTTCACAATGCTCCTGTTGATTAGGTTGATGGATGCTCCTGTATCAATCAATGCCTCGATGTTCCTCCCATTAACAATATGGGGGCGTAGCTGATGTTAGACGTGATTAGGTGAACAGTCTCGTAGGCAGTTGTTTTAGGGGCGTGACTTGCTTGAGTTTTTCTAAGTTTCTAGACGATGAATATTCATACGTCAGGCTCTGGAGTCATCTCGATGCAAGTGGGCTTTCGCGGTTGGAGTGGGTGGGCACAGACGCCCTGCAGTGATTGCAACAGCTCCTCTATGACAGTGGGTGCTCTTGTTTGAACTTGTTTTTAACGGTCCCTGTTTATTCCATGAATGAGTAATGGAACAGTAGACGTCTTCGGTAGTACAGGGGCGGCGAGATAATGAAGCCTTCATTTCTCATAAAATTATCTATGATAATTACCTTCTTGGTTTTTGTACAAAATTGCATGTTCACAGCGCTCTACAGCCTGCGTTTGAAATGATGTAGATCTTCTTTACCAGCAGACCCATAGAGTAGTCTGCATGCTTATAATTTCGAAATTCGTATCACTTCTTTAGATATCTTGCCAGGTAGAGTCGTAGGTTCTTTCCGTTGTCTTCGTCTTTTGTCCATGGATTCTTGTCACATCCATACTCGTAAAAATCAAACAAGACAGTAGATGCCGCCGACACACCATCCAATGCTGTCCAGCTTTACGACTTCTAAATCCAGGTGTTGTCCTTGTATTGTTTCCTACATAGCTCTAAGCAAATGGATCATTTGTACATGCTGTAAAGCGCCGTTCACACACTTACAACCGAGTACGACCGAGTGAGACAAGACCTCTTGCGCCGGCGGAGGACCGGATGCGCTGCTGCGGGGCAGGTTGCAAGCCGTCGTAAGCGGCTTAAAAACCGGCCTTGTCTCTCTCGGTCACACTCGGTCGCGAGTGTGTGAACGGCCGCTTGACTAGTTGTAAACGGACGAGTTGCATAGCCATTGATGTTACGCTGTCCTCGTCCTCGGTCGCGGCTGACCGACTGGGAGTTGTTCTTGGTTTCTCGAACCAACGCTGGAAAGTTTTCAACACTATGTTCAATTTCACGGTCCCTCTCTAGATGAGCTCTTCCGGTGACACTCGCCTTGGCGGAGACAAACGCAATGATCTCCTGGCTGTTGGCCACGTCTCCAAGGTGGACTGGTTTTTCGTCCACGAGCTGGTCGCTTTCCACTCTAGGATGATCCTGCTTAGAGCCACTAAATGAGTTACACTATAACAAAAAAAGGTATGTTCTTACAACCCTTGTCACATATAATGCACCCAAAACTTCAGTTCGACGTACAGCGCACTGTCGTTGAACCAACGGCACCAACCTTCACGAGTGGCTTGATAACCCAGTTGTACAACTTATTAAAAAAGCTAATGAACGTGTGATTGACTCCAAATAAGTAATCAGGGTTTTCTTGGCCCTACTGCTAAACCTCGTTTGTTTTTCTTTTTTTGTAGTCTTTGATACGTACTTTAGCTGTTTAATATGCTATATCGCACTGTCATCAATCCCCTCGTAAAAGTTGGGGCCGTCAGTCCGTCGCCAGTGCGCGGTACGTGGAACTGAAGTTTTGGGGTGCGTTATATGTGATAGAGGGTGTAAGGGCACACCCATTTTTTTTAGAGAGTACGCTTAAAGTATAGGCACTCCGTTTCACGATTTGCTAATAGGCGCCGCCATCTCGGAGCCTAGTACAGAGCAGACACAACTGTAGTTCGTCACAACTGAAAAATGCGACTTCCTCAGTTGTAGATACGGTGTTGAAAGCTCAGGGGATACTGTTTTGCTCTGTCGCGAACTGTTCTAAGACTCCATGGAAGACGGAAAAGGCGCTTCATGTGATTTCAGAAAAAGCTTCAAGGAACTGGCAACCGTGATTTTAAGCACCAAGGTGGCTGATGTGTGGTTACTCTGAAGCGCAGCTTATCTTGTGGCTCTAGTCCTAATCATCCTTAATTATATTTAAATGGATCCACATCGTATGGAGAAAACCTGTCTGCTGCGTCAAATATAAATATTCGTACTCTGTGCGATCTAAGTAGTGTTTATTTTATGCCATCTTATGTTTGGTCTACCTCTTCTTTTATCCTTTACCGTGTTCTTTTAGCACACTATATACTACAACAATAAAAAAAGAAGCGAAGATATTTAAGTATCGCCGCTGGGTGAAATTTTTTGCACAACCCAGAGTGAGGATACTTTCACTTCGACTACTTGAGCAAGAACGTGCAATGCCGAACTTTTAGGCATTTTGAAAATTGAAACGTAACAGCGTGAATAGCAGGTGCACTACGTATAGCGAGAAAAACAGAAGCGCGCCTAGCGAGCTTCTCACCGCGAATAGAATTCCGTATTTATACTCCTGTGCATTCAACACCGGTTGATTACGAATTCCGTGCTCGTTCATCTTCCCGTAGATGACACGAGAGTGGGTCACCTCGAAGTACGGACAAGGAGTACGGTTCCGCGTCTTTGACAGGTGTGTTTAGCGGCCTATCCCGTATACGTCAGGAGTGGCCCCAAAGTGGCAACGAATGATGTCACAAAAGCCGGCAAGTTATTTTGTCGGATATCGCGATCCTGGCGGTTGGTGAAGTCCCGGCAGAAACTACGAGTGAGCGCGAGTGTCGCTTCCGCCACGGAGGCACTGGCTGGCGAAGCTTCGGCGGACTGCCAAGCTGCACAGCGGCCTGCAGTAGAAGTTAGAACAGACGCCTGCCACATCCACTACCGCTGCTGTTGCACTGTCAGGATCACAGCGGTCGACAACATGACACTTCTACGACGTCATCAGATTTTAAGTTGGGATGGTTAGGAATCAGATTAGAAATGCTCCTGCATTAGTATTGCAGAATTACAGACTTGCAATTCAAAATAAATGAACAAGGTAAGTGTACCAACTACAAAAATAATACGTTTTGTTTTAAATACCAATTCGAAGAAGAAAAATATTGCTAGTGCGAATTTAGCTACATACCAGGCTTGGTGAGTAGTTTATATTAAATTAGATTATAATTGCTCCCGTCTTTGGCTTGCTTTTCTTTCTCTCCTGTTGATTGGAGCTGGTTTTTGTACTTGGTTGTTTTTATCCTCGCTTGTTTGCATTCGAGTTTTTGCGGTTTCGACGATCTGTTTTTGGTCTGAAAAGGAGCTCTTGAAAAATTTAGATCCCAGGCGGAAATTGAGGGGCCACTTTTTTAGGATGTGGTAACCTAGACGCTCAAAACTAAAAATGAACCCTAAAGAATTCTTGAAATTCGTCAAAGCTAACAAGAACGATGATACGTCCGTTCCCACCTTTACTAATAGATGGACAACTTATCATAGATCAAAAGGACAAAGCTATGTGTCTAAACAAGTACTTTGAATCTGTTTTTTTTCTGAACCTACAAACTCAAGTTGTTACTTAAGTGTGCGAACAGTCATAGAACATGTGATGTCACCCATCGAGATTACGTATAACGGGATAGCCTTATTATTACGAGAACTTCATGTGCAAACGTTAACCGGGCCAGATAATATTTGACCGTTTATGTCGAAAAACTGTTCCGCGGAACTGGCAAATCATTTGTGTGTGCTCTTTAAGAGATCCTTAAGAGACAAAATACTTCCATCCGATTGGAAGATAGCAAATGTGGTGCCAGTGCATAAATCAGAATAAAAAAACTGTGTGGAAAATTACAGGCAGATCTCCTTAACGTGCAATGCTGCAAGATTATGGAACATATGATTTATTGTAAGTTGATTTCTCACTTAAACATAGACAATTTTTTTATCCGGGACCAACACGGATTTCGTTGCGGGGCATCCTGCAGCACCGTACTCGTTGACGTTTTTCACTTTCTTGCTGGAGCTATTGATATTGGGAACGATGTAGACTGTTTGTTTCTAGATTTTAGAAAAGCATTTGGTCTTGTGAACCCCGAATTATTATTTTGCAAACTTGGCCTTCTCTCACTTGACAATACTATATAAGCCTGGCTCAGGGACTACCCGAGCGAGCGAAAGCAATGTGTGGTACTAAATGGTGAAAAATCGGAATATGTACGTATCACTTCTGGTGTCCCCCAGGGTTTGTCTTGGGTCTCCTGCTCTTTCTGGTATATATTAATGATATCGGCAATGGAAATCGATCAAATATAAGACTATTTGCAGATGACTCCGTTGTTTATAGAGTGACTAAAGATGTGAATGATATCAATATTTTACAGACCGATATGAACAAAATTTCTGAAAGGTGCTCCAGTTGGAGGATGATTCTAAACGTTAAAACGTGTATGCACGTGAGATTTACTAGAAAAAGATGTCCCATTTCTTCTAACTATATAGTAAATAATGAAATAATTAAAACCAAGTCAAATGTAAAGTACTTAGGTGTTATGACGTCTAGTGATTTAACGTGGAAAGCGCATGTAGATATGATAGCCTTAAAGGCAGTACGTATGCTTAATTTTATAAGACGAAATTTCCGACAGGGATCAAGCAAAATTAAGGAAACTTTATATTTTACTTTTATTCGCCCATGTATGGAGTATGCGTCAATTGTCTGGGACCCTCACTATAATAATCTAATATATAAACTTGAAAAAGTTCAGAACCAATGTGCTAGATTTGTTTTAAATAATTATCAACTTGGAGCGAGCGTCACCAGTATGAAGGGAACTCTAAATTGGGAAGCACTTAGCGAACGAAGAAAATCTTTTAGGTTAAGATTCCTTGATAATATATATGAAAATCGCCTCCTACTCAGCATAGGCACCTTTTTGATTATAATGCAATTAAATGCAAAGGTGCAAGCGAGCTGGACAAGAATGACGAAAATATTCCCTGGAGAAGGGGAACATGAGGGACAAATGTCAGACACAAATCTCCAAATACAGCTTGGTGACTGGTGCGCGACCGAAAAATCTGCATGGTCCGGGTATCGAACCCGGACAAGGCCACCTGTAATGGAGAGGTCCCGGGTTCAATACCCGGACGAGGCAGATTTTTTCGGTCGCGCACCAGTCACCTAGTTGTGTTTGGAGACTTGTGTTTGTCCTTGTCCCTCCTGTTTCTCTTCTCCAGAGATTATTTTCGTCACAGATTTCGGCATGATCCTTTTTATGTATCGGGAAGAGCAGACAACCCAAGAAAAATACGACCCTACTCTTGTCGTACTGATATTTTTGCCTTTTTGTTTTTTCCAAAAACAATCGAAGAGTGAAACAATTTGACGAAGGATGTATTTTTGCCTGATTTTCAAAGTAATGTAATGTTAAAAGTAAGGTGTTTTAGTGTGTGTGTATTTAATATTTTAGCATTAAGTGAGTTTTGCCCTGATTTTTTTGGTTTTTACTTGTGCTAGATCAAAAAAAATGTTTTTTGTTTAATAGTTACGAGAAAAGTTCTGTACAAAGTAACCTGCAATAATGCCAAAACGGCGATGCAGGTTTCCATGTAAATAAACACACCAATTAGAGGCGCATTCCAGGCATCAAACAGGAAACAAGCAGCCAATGAAAATGTGAAACTACTATGTAGGCGCAAAAGAAGTACTCTGAGCAGGGTTGCTTGCAGGGTATTGAACTGAACCAGAACCGTAAACCGAAAACCGGAAAAACCCGTTATTTTCGCGCGAACCGGAGTTGACCCGGACCGAAGTAATTTTTCTCGTTCCGGAGCGGAACCGATATGTTTTCCATACGGTTTTGGGTTCATACTCGAAGTCAGGTTGAGTGAAAAGTGCGTGGCAAAAAACAGAGTAACCTTAAAAAAATAAAAAAAATAAAAAAAAATATTATTTTCGCGCAAACCGGAGTTGAATTGGACCGAAGTAATTATTTTTTCGTTCCTGGTAAAAACTTCAATTATTTTAGCCATAAAATTTTGTCCACGTGGGAAGTCAAAAAGAGCAAAAATTTGGTAGCGGAAAGCTCTGTAACGTTTCATTATAAGATTTTCACGTAACGGTCGTCTTCATAATTTATGAAGTTCGTCTCGAGAACTGAAACGAAATGAGCACAATAACTATAAATTTTCTGGGATTTCTGGTCTTATGTATTTTTTAACAAATGCCCACATTCGTCCCAGCCTTTTCTTGGGGACCGGAAATGGCTTATCAAAGAAAATTTAACACTAGGACATGCCTAATTCGTACGACAGCAAAAGCGGCCAATTAATGAGCCTGTTTGCTGGCAAAAGAGGTGAGTTGGGCTAGGTGGTTTTTTCATGTCGGACTAAACGCAAAAAAAAGGACAAAGAGAGGTATAGACAACACGCCTAGTTTTGTCAATATATATACCTCTTATAGCCCTTGTTCTTTATTTTTGCGTTAAGTTTCAACTTTTTTTGGTGTTTCTTGTCTTTAATTTTGCATAGCGTGTGCAATTTACTTTAAACGCATTGATTTTACTATACAACTGATCGGATAAGAATGCGATACAAAGGGCGATGGATATTTTAGAATCTGCACTAGTTGCCATACTGTGGCACATCTAATCTGCTTTCAAAATAACTGAGCGGATTTAATAATCTGTCTGAAATTAAAGTCTAGCACCGGAAAGGGGAGGATTCAACAACAGTTACAGCTACAGAAAACAGCAAAAAAAGCTTCGATCTCTGGTAGAAGAGACTGCAAAGACCAAAACGTTTTCTCCTCAGAAACACAAACATCGAGGTGCGCAGCGTTTCTCAGCATTGCTAGACAAGGAGCCGCGGCTTTCAAGGGACGATAACGTGTTACAGTTTTGGGACGAGAGAAGGGAATGCTATCCGGAACTCTATATTGGCGCAAGTAGCCCTGGGAGTGCCTGCGACCCAGGTCAGCGTGCAGCGAGCCTTTTCTGCACTGGAGTTCATTCTATCGTGTTAGAGGTGCCGTCTTTTCCCGGATACGCATAACGACGTCCTGCTTCTTCGGTCAGCTGCCTGACACTGACTGAACTGCGCTTTCACCCACATCCCGAGGTGCCCTGGCGCTACCTCGTTCGTTCCACACAATAATGTGAGCCTTTGCTTTCTATATGTAACACTTTTATAAAATATGCATAGTTTATCTTTTGCTGTCATCAATTGTTTTGTAGCATATGAGCACGAATCGGTTCAAACCGGTTTGAACCTTTATTTTTTTCACTCCGGAGTTGAACCGGAGCTGAACCGTTTTCCCTGAACCGGAACGAAAACCGGAACGAAAAACATTTCGGTTCGACACCCTGGTTGCTTGACGTCTGTGCGCTCTTTTCTGGAGCAGCTCTGTCTTGCGCGTTCAATTGTGGAAAGTGGCAGGCTCCAGCGCTCCGAGGGAGACCTAGACGCTCAGCCTCCTTCGTGATTAGGTGCCGGAAATAATCCATTCTTTATGTTCCGGAGTGAACGTGATTTGGCACGCGTAAATGGAAACAAAAAGAGACCGATTTGAGTTAGTCACTCCCGATTGAGAAGGATATATGGTTAGATTGGTTGCTTTCGCCTCACCGCGTGCGACGTAAATAAAACTATTTAAAAGTTTGCTTCAGTAACATCCACTATGTTTTTTTTAATTTATTTAGCCGTTTATAAATATGCCCCAGTTTGATATCTTATTTGATACGTGCATGTTGTCTGTGGAAAACTCAGGTCATTATTGATTTGAGTTTTCGAGAACATACTTACGGTTCTTTCTGGATGAATGAAAGAAATTCGTTGAAAGCTGCGACCAATGAAAGCAAAGAACACGTGCATTTTTATCAGTACAAAAATTAAATTACTCGCCCAATCCTTTGTATTACCAAATATATATATATATATATATATATATATATATATATATATATATATATATATATATATATATATATATATATATATATATATATATATATATATATATATATATATATATATATATATATATATATATATATTGATTACTATAGTGGGTGATTCTTATGACTTTTACAAAATGTAGTCGGAAGCGCATTCAAAGCCCGGCGAGAGGCAATGAACGCGTGTAGTTTTTATTGTTAGTCTGCCACCGACTATAGTCAGCTCATTAGTTGCGTCGTATACCCTTCAACTGTGGATAAAGGAGAAAATTAAGGAACGTTTGTATGCTGAAGGGCAGCCGTTGCAGTCATAACACCAGGTGTAGGACATTTCGGTGTAGGAATTTCCGGTAAATGGATTTTTTCGGCGAGTGTACTTTTCGGTGCATAGATTTTTTTACGCACCAAAGAGTTTGTGCACCAAAATCTACTTGCACCGAAATTACCACATCGAAGCGCCCAACACCGAAACGTTATACATTGGAATGTCGGCATCCATCATGGCCAACTTTCTGGTACATTCCGTGGAATAAAATGTTTTTAATTAAATATCAAAATCCTAACTGCTTATAGTTCTGTGATACCCAGGCATTTACAATCCTCGGGAACATCACAATCTTTTGTTCAAGAAAAACAGAAACTTACAATTTTGTGAACGTGGCCCGTAATATTTAATGAAAAAAAAAACGTAGAGTTGTGGAATAGAAACTCTACGCGTCCAAAAGCTTAATTACTACTTACTGATATTTCATGACTGTCATCTTAAATATTCCCGGGTAACATTGCGATGTTTTGTTGTCGTTTAGGTGAAACTCTCATTTTAGTGGATGCGCCGAGGCGCTCATGTCAAAGAAAGTTGAAGATGATATACCAGCTGTTAGAATATATGACTTCGCACCAACGAAAACTATCTATAGTTTTTCAAGTAACATCTTAGTAACTGATTATTCTGTTTTTTTTTTCTTGTACTTTTAGCTTTTTTATGTTAATTGTGCGCAGTGCAATAAATCTGTGAATTAACTATTTTCGTGTGATGCTTCTGAAATTCGACACACAATAACCTCTGATCCGACAACGTGAGCCGGAGATCTTGGAGGTGCAACCCAGGCAGCACAAGACGTCGAGATCACGCCGAAATAAGGTCCTAGACGTTGGGCGACGTCGAAGTCCTTAACAAACTTTTTATCGACGGCATTGGTACGTCCACATGATAGATTCCGACAACGTCAAACACGCGACGGAGTGACAACGTCATAAGCTTCACCTCGACGTCTTCAACAGTAATCGACGTCTGTTTGACGTCTTGTATGAGAAGTTCTTTGAACGTCGAGCAGGAGACGTCACAATAATGTCCTGAGCAACACGTTGACGTCTTCGACATTAATCGACGTCAGTTCTACGTTTTCTCTGGGAAGTTATTTGAACGTCGAGCACGAGACGTCCCAACAATGTCCTGACAAACACCTTGACGTCATCGACATTATTCGACGTCAGTTCTACGTTTTTCGGGAGGTTCTTCGAACGTTGAGCGCGAGACGTCCCAACAATGTCTGAGCAACACCTTGACGTGATTGGCAATAATAGACGTCAGTTCTACGTTTTCTCCGGGAAGTTCTTTGAACGTGGAGCACGAGACGTCCCAACAATGTCCTGAGCAACACCTTGACGTCATCGACATTATTCGACGTCATTTCTACGTTTTCTTCAGGGAGGTTCTTCGAGCGTTGAGCGCGAGACGTCCCAACAATGTCTGAGCAACACCTTGACGTCATTGGCCTTAATAGACGTCAGTTCTACGTTTTCTCCGGGAAGTTCTTTGAACGTTGAGCGCGAGACGTCCCAACAATGTCTGAGCGAACATCTTGATCACCCTGAACAAGCGCCTTATAGAGCCCAAGGTGCTGTCATATCACTTTCAAAATTTCTCATCAATGTCTGCATTTTTGATACTGTGCATGCAATCCACCTTTCAACCTGGCTGAGCTGCAGAAATCTCTTACAATAATATCATTCTCGTGATTGTTGTTTTAGCAGGAATGGCTTAAAAAGCCGAGAATTCACAGCAGCAAAACCAGGATTTAGCTCGAAGTCAGTGGGGCTGTTTATAGCATTTTTAGCGTTTCTAACTTAATATGAGCGTCTTTGAAGCTGTAAGAGAATGATAATAATGTAAGAGATTTCTGCAGCTGAGCCAGGTTGAAGGATGGACAGCATGCACAGTATCGAAAACGCTGTCATTGACGAGAAATCTTAAAAGTGATATGGCAGGTCCTTGGGCACTACAGGACGCTTGTTTAGGGTGACTCCGAATTACACCCAAGACTGTGTATCCATGGAAATGGCCGAAATTACCGATCACTAGTGAGCTGAAGGAACACCGTTCCCATGATTCCTGGAGTGCGGCCGGGGTGCTTGGGGGATTAGGCAAATGATATATTCCGTCCGAATATACATGCTTCCGCGAACATACCTTCGAGCAACGAAGCCAGATCCGGTTGACTTCATTGTTCCACGGTGACCCAAATCGAGTCCGTTATCAATTGACATCCCGTTCAGTCTTGACGTATGCTCGGTGTTTTATGGTCGTTAAATGGGACCTTATTTCAACGTTGACATAACGTTATCACAGACGTACGCTCGACATTTTATGTCGTTAAATGGGACGTTATGATATCGTTAATATGACGTTCTCAATTCACATCCCGTTCAGTTTAGACGTATACTCGACGTTTTATGGTCGATAAATGGGACATTGTTTCAATGTTTATATAACGTTATCAATTAACTTCCCGTCCAATTCAGACGTGCACTCGACGTTCCAAGGTCGTTAAGTGGGACGTTATGTCGACGTAAAATCCACGCTTTTTTCAGACATTAGCCTTTCCATATTACGTCGAAGGGACCTGACGTTCAGACTTTCGACGTTCTTTCGACATGTGGTTTCTGACGTCATCGACTTTCTTTCGACGTTTTTCTAACGTATCTGTGCTGCCTGGGAAGTTGCCGACTGACTAACATTCGCAAAAAGACAATTTCGTTATGTTACTCTCAGTTCATTGGGCTGGCCCTTATTTGAGGGTGCCAGCTACCGACAACCCAGCAACGAAAGCATGTAAAGCCCTTTTTTTCTTTTTCTTTTTTTTTTTTGCTTTTCTCGGCATTTTTTTTTCAATGAACTTTCTGACCCAGCAGAGACAAGCATGTGCAACATACACTGAGAAAAAAAAAGCGAACTCCGAGTCCAACTGACCAGCGTGTGGACGTGAAACCGGGCCGCCTACTAACGCCATGTGGGTCGCACAGAATACTTAGACAAGAGGAACCTGTGGTGAAAGGAGTCGCTCGCCCGTTCACTCAGACGGTTTACTTCAGAAGCCTGGTAACCTCATCAACAGACGCTTGCGTCACTAACTGAAGTTCTCTCTGCAGTTATAACCCCACGGTCCACATTCCGACGTTGGACGCATGCTGTGCCTCCAAAGCTGTTGACAGAACCTAACCAGAGGATCGTCCGTCCGCTTGTTTGCCTTTGTCGGTGTTTAGTTACGGCAGGGGTGCGCCGACGAGCGCATTACTCCATTTTACCTTCCGATGGACCACGCGGGACGCTAACAGCCATTGAAGCCAATTCAATGCCACGTGAGTGTCACGTAGCCTTAGGCCCAGTGCGCATACAATATTGGCCTCCCCTCCCCCCCCCCCCCCAATCTACACTCACAACGCTTTCTCTCTCTCTCTGGGTAAGGGGGGGGGCGGGGAAGGGCAGCCACGTGCAAAGCGCATACTCACGTGATTCGTTGACAGTGCTTGATTGGCTGGGATGGCTATAGCGTGCGTTGCGCTCCATCGTAAGGTTGCTCGTTTCGTTCGGTGGTCGTCGTTGCGGCTACGTTCATGCTGCACCCCTGCTGTGGGTTCTTCTCTGCCCCCCAAACGCGACTCTGCCACGCCGCCACATGAGCAACGGGAAGCCGCGGAAGGCGGTGTCGTGTGACACTAGCGGCACGCCGAGGCGGCAAGAGACGGCCTTTGGAAGAGACACCCGGTGGTGTCGCGTGGGAGTGGCCCCGGTGAGCCGCGCAGTCCCTGCAAGCGGTACTGCTTCGAACCAGGATTGCCTCGAAAGAAAGCGCGTGTCGAGTTTCTTCGGGTAAGTTCGGAAAAGAAAATCGTGCTTCCTCGCACAAGCTACGTATACGTAAACGAGAAAGCGTGAAGGCACATCCGTTTGTCGTTAAAGCGAGAGAGAACCAGTAAATAAGCCACGGGTGAGACTAATGCCACTTTGGCCGTAGTGCGAGCGGTGCCAGGTGTCACCGGCCCTTTGTTTATTCAGTGTCTTCCTCGTAGGTTTATTGCCTTCGTTTTCTTCGTTTAGGCAGTTCGAGACCGAGCGAAAAGGCGGCGGGCGGTCTAGCGCGTTCGGGATCCCAGAAGAAGAGAGTCGCATTTCGGAGTCCGGTTTGGCTCCGTTCAGGTCAAATTATTATACCAGAGAAAAAATGGAGACGCCAACGACCCGCCTGGAGGAAGTCAAAGCGCGCACGCGACGCAGACTCGCTATTAACTGCTGCGGTGACGTTTTATACAAGAGGGCATAAAGCTGCGGTCACATTGCTTTTAAGTTCATACATAAGACAGTCTTGAGACACTGAGTTTCTTCTTCATACTCGCACATATAGTATTCTTCATACATGTAGTACAGGCTTTGAACATGCTTGAGACATGTCCGAAGGGTAATTCTGTCATCATGTCCGCATGAAACCCGCGCCTTTTGTGTGATGTATGAGCAGCGATTGTGACTGCTGCAGAAGGTATCACTATCTTTGAGTGGCGCAGCGCCAATTCTCATAGTGGGTGGCGTCAATGGCACCTAACGAGCCTTTAGAATGTGCGAAGGTTCATATTCACGACCTAGCTTGTGTCACGTAGGATACACTATTGTGCCCGTCTTCACCCCAAAAACCATAGTAAAAAAAAAAAAACGTCCGGCTGTTTGTGCAGCATTACTAATTTCCAAACTTAGGTCGAGATTTAAGATATATTTAGGCGCATTTTTAGAGCAGATATACGTTATGTTATTCAGGCGTACACGCCTTAAAACGCCAAAAAGCCTTGTTTCTTCCTCGGACAACCGAATCTTGTCAGAACTACTTCGCTTGGCGTATAAAACACGCAAAACTTGCTTTTGTTTTTCGTGGTGAAAGGAGTATGTAATAGCAATACTCTGCCAATGGTCGACCAGGCAGCCGCCTGGAGCTGGTGGTACTTAGGTCAGTGATTCATCGACTGTCGGCACTCCCACGTGCATGTTAGAAACATCCATCCAAAGACGGGGTGCAGGATAGTGTTGAAACTTGAACCCTACGTGGGTGCGTGTCATTTATAGCGCACGATGGTAATTCCCCAGAATAACATAGTACGCCGTGATGAGAAAGCGCGAGCGGAAGTTATAGTGCTATTATAACCAATAAAGATGATCGAGAATTAAGAAAAAAGCAAAGCATTAAAACACTGTAAAAAGTTGTAAAAAAACAAAACAAAAACATTTCGATTAGGCTGAAAAAGAATCCAAAAGGAGGTGGGGTAAGGGGCCTTTTATCACGCTTCTTTAGTCCCCTGGTTAGCAAAGCTGTGAAATGGACTTGAAGATGTATAGTAATCTGCAGGAAAGAGCATGAGTTAACATGTGCCTTTCTTAAACTTTTCACATGACGGATGTGAATGTGTTTATAGAACTTTGTTTTCTGCTAACCTGTGTTCCCCTGTAAAAAAAAAAAAAAAAGAATGCGATCGCGGCGATTGGGCTTATTTATTAAGCCTGGCATGGGTAACCCATTTTTTAAACGTCTACGTCACCTTACAAGATAACTAGAACATGTACCCGTCGTGCTCGTACCCTTCCATTTCTGAAATGCACGCTTGCAGAAGAGCATCGCGTTTAGAAGAAATAGGAGTCCTAGCGCCACGGGTTTCCTTATGTCCAAGTTGCAAAGCCGGATACGACTGTTCTTCCTTCTACAACTTTCAAACACGTCCGGGCGCGGGAAAGGCAAGCTAACGCGTTGGTCGTTCGGTTGCGGCCAATTTACGAGCACGGTTTGCGCCCCGTTCCCCTCCCTCCCCACCCCTCCGTTTACGGGTGCGCTCCCAAGTGTTCTGGCACAGCTTGTTCCCAAGCGGCCGCTCGTGGGCGCGCAAGCGCGGATCCGAGACCGGGGCTCTCGGGTGTCGTCGTCGCCGCTGCCTCGTCGCCCGACACCCGAACCCGGGCAGGCCATTAGAAGCATCTACGGCGCGAACATCTGTTCTCCTTCTCGAAAGGAGATGCCCCAAAGGGAAGGGGAAGCGACACGCCGAGAAAGCTGCTTTGTCGGGCGAACCGACCGTCGGAAGCGCGCTCCGTGCAGGGAGCGAGGGGCCGAGACGCATGCGACCGACGACGAGTTTTGGTGTTTACTCGACCCATTCTTTACGACCCATTCTTTACAACCCATTCTTTACGACCTACTAAGTGATCTACGCTTACACTCAATTCTCCAATTATCTTGTTAGTGGCGCCTCCATTTTGTTGCCAGTGCAGAGCAGGCTGCAACAGACCCTTTTCAAAACTGCGTGGCATTGCAGTCCGCCATTGTTTGGGCAGGGTAGGAGGCGCTCATTTTATCGAATGACATTTTAGCAAACGCCGACGTTTCACCGAATGACACATTAGCGAATAGTCGGCCGCCGCGAAGCGGCGTTTACAGGTGAGCCAAGTGCGGTAACATTTTTGTAATGAGCCGGCCTCAGACTGCCGCCGCGAAGCGGCAGCATGCGCAGCGCGGGTGGGGAAGGGGGGGGGTTAACACGCGTTTTCGTTATTCGCTATAACGTCGATTCGCTTAAATGTCGCTGTTTGCTAAAACGTCGATTCGCTCATATGATATGGACCCGGGTATACCCTGAGCCAGGCACGTAGCCAGGATATTGATTCGGGGGGGGGGGGGGGGGCACTGACAAAATGCCTATGAGGTGCGGAGTAAGAGTAGTCTCAGCAAATGGAAGTTTCGAGGTGTAACCCGGTTTCATCTCCACTCTCTGGCTACGTGCCTGAACTGAGCACGAATGGGACACAAGGGCTGCGTGAGCGCCCAACGTGAAAACTCGACTGAGCTCGTATCAAAAACAAATATTCCGTCAGTGTTCGGCAGGGGCTCGGATCGAATCTCACCTTTCGTGCCCAAGAAATGGCGACCGCCAAAGATTGCCTGATGGACTTTTGAAAAACGGGTCTATTGACGACAGTTACGATTCTCAAATACAACAGCTGAAGCTTTAGTGAACGGTTTTTATTTTATTTATTTAGGAATTACTGCAAATGGTTTTTCCCCATCCAACCAGAAGAGTGTTACATGAGGTTTCTGACAGAACAGCAGAACAGTCAGTATTTTGGACATGCACAAAGTCGGTTACATAATGTTTCGAACAGAACAGTCAAAACAGTCAATATTTGGGGCATGCACACTATTGGAGGGCAGTGAAATTCCAATCATTAATCGTACGCACAAAAAGGAGTATTTAAACGTGTTATTTTTAAGAGCATATGGTCTGACATGTTTTGTGTGATTCAACCTTGCAGAGCGCTGGGGAGGTGGCAAAAGATATAAGGTTTTGTCTAGGCCGGACTCATTATTGTAACTTTTATTAAAAAAACCAGCCTAGCAATTTTTCGCCTAGACTCGAGCGACTCAAGTCCGGATTTACGTATCATGTCCGACACTGATGACAGGCGCCTAAAGTCGGAAGAAATAAATCGTGTGCTGAGGCGCTGAATTCTCTCAACCTTTTCAATATATTTTATTAAGTACGGGTCCCACAAAATGGACGCATATTCTAGCACTGGCCGAATTAAACTTTTATACGCCGAAAGTTTTACCGACGAGTCACATGGTCCCAGCTTCCGTCTTAGGTAACACAACTTTTTGTAAGCCTTTGCAGTTATATTATCTATATGAGTTTCCCAATTTAATTTTGAATTAAGATTTAGGCCCAGATACTTTACCTCGTTTACAGTTTGGATGCATTTGTCTCTTACGTGGTAGGCCAAGCTAAGAGGGGATTTTTTGTGTGTTACTGCGAGAGCGGATGTCTTAGAGTAATTAATAACCATTTGCCACCTGTCACGCCATTCGGCAATTCTGCAAAAGTTTTCGTTAAGCGATACTTTATCCAACGTGTTTCTGACAGTTCTATAAACAACGCAGTCATCAGCAAACATTTTCACAGTCACACTTGTGTCAATGTTGTCGGCTATGTCGTTGACATAAATTAAAGATAATAGTGTTCTAAGACCGACCCTTGTGGTACGCCAGACAGCACGTCAAGATGTACTAATTGGCATCCGTTGATTTCAACAAATTGCACTCTATTTTTCATATAAGCAGCAATCTTTTTCACAAGGCGAGGAGCAGTTCCAACCCGCTGCAGTTTTATTAGTAGTAGGTGATGCGGCACCCTGTCGAAGGCCTTGGACAAGTCTAAAACTATTGCATCAATTTGTTCTCTGTTATTAATTCGCATGGCCGAAATCGTGCACTACTGAAAGTAGCTGAGTAGTGGTAGACAGTTCTTTTTCTAAATCCATGTTGAAAGTTGACTAATATGTTATGGGTATCTAGAAAAAGCTTATGTGACTGGCGATGACATGTTCTAGCAACTTACAGCAGGTGATAATTAATGATATTGGTCTGTAATTTTCAGCAAGCAGTTTGCTCCCATCCTTATGTACAGGTACAACTTTTCCACAAATCCAGTCGGGTGGAAGACATCTCTGATCTAAAGAGGTTTTGAACATGACATTTAAATATTGTGAAATCATTTCTGCGTAACGTTTCAGAAAAGCATTCGGGATGCCATCAGGACCACAGGAGTTTTTTACATCAAGGTTTAAAAGTAGATGACATATGCCGTTGATGTTCAAGTCTATATCTTCCATTATTGGGAAAAGAGGGACTGATTCAATAGTTTCTTCAGAAGTGCATCGCGGACTAAAACACCGTGAAAGGTGCTGTTAAACTCATTAGCAATTTGGTAGGAGTCAGTAATTCCATTTCCATCAACATGGAGTTGTTCAATAGATTTCCTGTTGCCCGACAAGTACCCCCAAAACTTTTGGGGCGCTTCTTTCATGAAGTTTACTAACGTTGTTTAAAAAATAATAATAATCGCGCGCTGTCTTTATTTTTTTTGTTTCAGCGTCACTGTGAGAGAAGATATGATATCAGCATTTTTACAATTTCCTCTCCGTTTCCTAGATAATGTCATTTTAAGATGTATTATATCTCTTGTTATCGCAGGCGTTCTGATGTTTCTTTTTTACTATTTTTGGTAGATATTTGGGAAGGCACTTTGCAGTAATATGTTTGAAACCATTCCATAATGTTTAAATGTCACCCTCCGTCTCAAAGTCGCTGAAGTTCAAATCAAGAGTATCTATAATAGCTTCATCATCTGCAGCAACAAAGTTAAAGACACGTTTACTATCGTGACCCTTTTTTACTGGGCAAACATTAGTCGAAAGGAAAACAAGCTTGTGGTCAGAAATTCCATCGTGAACGCTGACGTCATGTCCTCTGGAAAGTTTCCAACAAAAATGAGGTCCAGTGTGTTATTGCTATTTTGGGAAATGCGAGTACCTTCAGTAACAAGCTGAGTTAGACTAGAATTGAGCATCAATTCGAGTAGTAAGTTGCAATTTTTACCTCAGTTCTGCCAGGCTGTAAAGTCGACCAGTTGATTGACGGGAGATTAAAATCACCCGCCAGTATAGTTTTCATTAGAGGTTTGTATATTTGTTGCATGTGAAATTGAATGTTCTCTAGAAATGACTCAGGGGAAGATAAGGGCCGATAGACAACACCTACGAGAGCCGAAAACCCGTGATAGTCGATTTGGCACCATACACTTTCATTGTCAGTTATTTCGTTTAAGATAACGCATGAGACTATACATTTTTACTATCAAGGCAACTCCCCCTCTTCGAGAGCCACGATCACGTCTGATTATTTTGTGAGTGAGTGGAGTAAATTCGGCATCAAAAATATCTGCTGATAACCATGTTTCTGTGATTGCTATTATCTGCAGGTTGTACGTAAGTATAATTTCTTCGAGCTCGTGAACTTAATTGACGATACTTCGGGCATTTAGTAGGACAAAACGTAACTGCTTCAATTCACGTCAATCGACATCGTTCCGACGTTTGTGAGAGCGGATGCACTTTAGACAGTCATTCTGCTCGTCCCATTTATAAAAGTCGTCATCAACTCGTAGTTTATCATAGTCTAGCACTACTTTACGTCCTCTGGCTTTGAACTCGCCAGATTTGGACCAAAGCTTGCTCCTTTTTGCCTGAGTACTCTTGCAAAAGTCATGGTTGACTGAGATTGTGGTTCTTTTCAATTTATTACAATGTTTTAGTACCTTCAGTTTTTCGTTATAGTCAAAGAAATTTATGATCACAGGCCGCGGTTTGTCTTTTTTTTTTCCTCTTCTGTGGACTTTTTCCACCGAGCTAACAGCCACTCCAAGCTTCTGTCCTATCAAGTCCTCGATTATCTGGCTTGCTTGATGTTTTGGTGTTTTCACGGTCGGGCTCAGGGAACCCGAAGATCACAAGGTTGCGGCGTCTACTCCTATCTTCTAAGTCGTCAAGGCGCTTTTGGTGGAGCTGGAGGTCATTTTAAAGGGTGTTACTTTCTCCTGCAGAACTCGAATCTCTCCCTTACGCTCCTGTAGAGCTGCCATTACTTCACCCATTCCAGCGTTCACTGTTGATTCCAGCTTTTTTCTGAGAAGCCGCCAGGCTACCAATTCGCGTTTTAAGGTCATCTATGTGAGGTCAGCATGGCGTTCATCATCACCTTTAGTTGTTCTATTCCTTGAGGCTCCAGGATGTTGCTCGACATCCTCCAGACAGGAGGATCAAGATGACACTCCAGCCATCCACAAGAAGACACTCAACTGAGTGCCGGACACGGCAGGACAACAATACCGCTACTAAGTCGCTTCGGTAAGCAAGAAGCTACGCTTGTCACAAAACCCGAACAAAGACGGCAGACGGCTTTAGCGTTGTTGGCATTCCGGACCCGCCGCGCCCTCTGGGGAATTCCAAGGCGTGATTCTCTTTATATGCCTCCACTGGTGATGCCGTCTTCAAACCGTGACTGATTGGTGACGTTGCATGGTGAGCTCCGGGGTATGCGCATTTGATGCTCACTGCCGGCGGGTTCAAGTTGGTGACTTCATTCTCGGGCGTGGTCCGTATTCGCTGAGTCAGAACACACAGCGTGACCTGAACAAAGAACATAGACGGGTTTAGCGTTGTTGCAATTGCGGCCCGCCGTGCTCCTCAGGCTCAGGTGATATTGGTTTGTTTACGGTTTCGGGCTGTTTAAGCATGTCTAAAATACCCCCCCAAAAAAAACAAAAACGCTTTCTGCGACATTTACACACACAAAAAAAAAACCAAAGAAAAAGCCTCGTACAACTGGCAACAATGATATTAAGCAACAAGATGGCTGAAGCCTCGATCGTTACTCTGAGTCTGAAACGTAGCTTAGTTCGTGACTTTATTACGACCTATACACCAACTCAAAATCTGTGACGTCACACCACTGCGGTGGTGCTGCTATGTCGGCCTTGAGCATGCACAAACGCTTCACCTTACGCGAATCTGGTGTATGCGTACGTGCAGTGCCCACAGCCTGGTGTACTGTTGGTCTACAGACCGTTTTCAGGTGACGGCCGGTTGCCATGTTCAAATATGACGTAGTTGCGGGCGACAAAAACTTAAGTATATAGTTTAAGCATAGCTACAATAAAACTGTATAGCCAAGAAAAAAGTAGAACAATTGGCACAAACCCCTTGAATTCTAACTAATTCAATTCTAAGGCCTTAAAATCTGCAAGGCAAATGATTTGCCCGTTTTCCCCAACTCAGCTACCTCAAAATTCAACATTAAGGTTGCTTGCCGCAAAGAAAAACGGTATATACGCCGTGAGGGATCCAGGGAATGCCATACACGGCAAAAGTACGACCGAGGCACTGATTGCGCCCCCCTCCCCCCCCTGCTTTTGTGAGGAGGGGGGGGGACGCAATCAGTGCCCCGTATATATGAACTACTCAAAGAATAAAAGCTGGAATTATAAGAATGCGGCACTATATCAATAGAAATAGAATGCAAGTTAAAAAAAACAACGTTACCTAAATAAAAAAAGGAAATTGTTTTTGAGCCCACATTTATCTAAGCCCAAATATTGTAAAAACAGAATTGTGGGGGCTGTGGCATTAATCTCAGTAAATCAAGCTTGTCAGTGAGAAAGACAATATTCCTTTCTCTTTTGCTGACAAGCTTGTTTCACTGAAAGTAATGCGACAGGCGCCCACAATGTCATTTCTTGCTTGAAAAGAAATTAGCTAAGATAAACGTTAACTGAACTTGTTTTTCTTAGGTAACGTAATTTTTTTTTCACCTTTTGCATCCCACCCTCACCGCGCATTCTGAGAGGGTTTCAGCTTTGTGGAATGCATAGACTATTTATGGCCCGAATAAACGGGTTTTATTTTCTCGATCGAACCCGGTAGGATTTAACAAGGTAGGTATTATCTGTTTTTTTTTTTAACCTTACCGACGCTGTTTAAGTCTATAGAACGTGGCTTTATTACACAACCAAAAAAGTTGGCTATGACCCCCAAAGAGAAGATTCCCTTCTCCAAACAAGAATATAAAGTGTAAACATGCCGCATTTCGCCTCAAGGGGTGAATGCAATTTAAGCGTCGAAACCAGATATCTGTAAACGACTGAATTTGCGCGGGGACCTAATTTTCGCAAATTTCGCGAATCGTCTACAATTCGCGAAAAATAGGTCCGTGAACAATTCCGATAAAATGTGAACACATTGGAATCTATATTGAGATCCCACCGCGTCGCGAAAATTACAACCCGCGAATTATTCCAAAACTTCAGCCTTGACCTAAAACGCGAAATATTGAGCCCGCGAAAAATAAGTCGTTTACAGTACACTAAAACGAACATTTATTTTCATTTTTTAAACTAAAAATCACGACGGTCATAAGTTTTGGGTTTCATCTGTAAAGTTGAATAGTATATCTGTCATATCAGCTGTACGAAAAGCACACACAAACACAAAAAATAGGCTGTCTCTTCGGAGGTTTTTCGAAGGCTTACAGAATGAACACCATCTAAAATAATCCAAGGTGCTGTAGAATTTTGGCGTCATCGCAGTAAGATCGAACGAAGTCACAGATTGGGTACGAGTGCTGCGTCAGCGGTCAGCTGGGCCTCGCGTCCAATCAACGCGTTTAAGGCCACTCGACATTGGGCTCGGCTCCAATCGCCGAATTGGCGCCACCCATCCGACTGGGACGATATTCCACATGGAGGAGAAGGAAGTCGTGCGCAGGTCTCGATTATTCTTTAGGTGGTGTCAGCTGAATGTGCAGCATTTCTGCAGCTTCCTCGAGCTCCTTTATTTTGCGAGGGCACAGCAACGCCTCGGTCACACTTGCGGAATACGATATCGCCGCCGAATGATCAATTCGCTCAGAGGAAAATGAAGGCGCCGTTGACCGGATGTAACGTCAACGTGTCTAGTGATGTCAATGTCATGTTGTAAATGTCCTAGACCGTGTCCAGAGGACGTGGTCTAGGACATTTAGAGACTTTTAGATGCGGAGCATCTCTTGCTCGGGTCTATGTCCCGCGGCGTCGTAGTCCGCACTCACACTACGCATGCGCAACTCTCCCTCTTCCCTCTCTCCAACAGCTGCGCGTTACTCTCTCCGCTCTCTCTCTCTACCAGCTGCGTGCACTTCGCGTGCGTTCGCTTCTACTCACACCGCGCGCGCATGCGCAACTCTCCTCCTCTAGTCTCCTCTCCTTCAAGTGTGAATATAAGCAGCGGTAGCGCGCTGCGCGCGTTCCCCCGGAGGAGTGAAAGGAGGATAGTTTTGGGCTCGCGGGTCGCAGCGCCACGCCAAGGCTTTCCAGTGGGGTGGGCTTTCCCCGCAACTCTGCGGCTGTCGTCTGCTAGCGTTTCTCGGCCGCTCGCGTCCGCCGCAGCCCAAATCCGGCCGGCCAAAAGAAATCAGTCAAGAAGGGAATAAATTAATTCCGATCCGCGATGCTCCGCATCACCCCATAGTTCCCCTCGGGAAGATGGTGTAATTTTTGGTGTAGGACGTTTCGGTTCAAAGACATTTCGGTGCGAAGACGTTTCGATGTACGGACTTTGCGGTGCGTGGATGGGCGGTGCGCGTATTTGATTACTTTTAGTTACATCTTTGCACAATATTTTTGTGAAATCTCCGTATAGATTACTTTTATTATTGCCACTGCAAATAACTTTTTTATTTATTGATCGAATGATCGAGAGATTATATTTAGCTACCCGATAGCTGAGCCGAACCTTTTTATACGCTTTAAATTGGTCCGCTCATCCATCAACGCCTGACGTGACGAAACCGCTCTTCACTTTTGCGATTTGTATGGTTTAGATTAGCTTCCGATAATTACTGTTGTAAGTAATGATGAGAAATGCAGCTATTTATCCGGGCATCAAATTGACTTGGCATAAGTTAGTGCAATTCAGAGACGCAATTAATGTTATTTATCGAAGCCTACATTTTCTATAATTTCTATAACGGTCAAAAGCATACATAGCTAATTAAGGCAAACTTGAAATCCCAATGAATACATCCCAAATCTTTCACGCATGAAAAACAAATCAAACTGCACAAATGTCTAAATTGTCAGCTGGGAGGTTCAACTATTCATTTCAAAACATTTATTTTCCACAAAATGTCCCTGCACCGAAACGTTCGCACCGACACGTTCTACACCAAAATGTCCTGCACCAGATGTCCGGATCCCCAGGGACTTCATAGTGACACGCGACGTGATGTCGCGTCACGGTGTCACTTATTTTGTGACATGTGACGTCATGATGCAACAGGACTTGACGATGTAATGTATAATTATACTTCGTTTCAGCTTGGGTCCAGACGCAGCCGATGCTACAAGCACGAGCGTGTGGCCCTGAACAGTGCCTCTACTGCACGAGCGCGCGTGCTTGGCAGGGACGCTGGAAGCCCGGAGCTCGCGCTTGTAGCATCGGCTACGTCTGGACCCAAGCTGAAACGAAGTATAGGGACATTTAGCAAACCTTTACCCCGTTCCGCGTACCGCAGAACATTTTGAAGCATGCTTGTAAGCGCGCACGCGGGGGTGATACCGTGACCGCGGGGTCGCGCGCTTAAAAGCATGCGTCAAAGACTCCGGTACATTACGGTGCGCGGAACACGGTAACGGTTTGCTAAAAGTCCCTGTTATCCGGTATCGCTATTGGAGAGCCAAAATGACCTACTAAATCCCCCTTGTAATCCTCTTAAACTTCACTAGGCGCACGCAGATGTTAGTTACATTTTTTTCTGTCCTAATTTCTGGGAACATAATACAGATTGTCAGGAATTGTTTCCACTTTTCGCAACCATAATAAGGCTCCGCAATTTCTGTTATTCGTGGCGTTGTTCCGGTGAAACGCCGCGAAAACTGTCAAAATGCACGCAGGCAATATTTCAACTCCACTGAGTCTGCGGAAGCCGGAGCCCGCGGTTGTCAAGATGTCATTATCGTTTTTTCCACTCCGTGCCCCTTTTATTTTATTTTCCCTTAACTCGCGCGGGCTGGCATTTGACGCGAGTGTTTAGGCCCTCGGTGTGGTTACAGGGAACGACGATCACGGGCTGACACTTTAATTGCGTATAATTTTAGCCGAGACGGCGTCTCTCGCGCACATTTTGGGCCTTCCGTCGTTTTACACGGAGTGATTATCCTGTCAGGCAGCCGCGATCGTCCTCGTTTTGAGAGAATTGCTGTTCTAAGGTCGTCTCAAAATATTAACGGTCCTGCATCGTAAATAACGTCTACTTTTTTTTGTGGCATGTTAGTGATGTTGGTGCCCGTAAAGCATGGGTTTAGGTCTGATATTCGCCTGATAAGTCTGATATTATTGCATAAATTATTCTCTAAAAAAATTGCTGCAAGCGGAAATTTTTAAGAAGAAAACAGTTGTTGCCTTTTGTGTCTTCATGTTTTGGTAAGGCTTTTTAACTTTTTTTCGTAAGTTCTTCGGTGAGTTTTACTGCTTTCCAGACAGTTAGAAACTATCCCCACTCGTCATTAGTTGAATTAAACTATTTGCGTCCTTTCTTTTATTTAATCACTACATACATACAATGCGTACATATGGTTCGACGCAATGATGGCCACACTGGGTGGGTATATCAACACTATTGCGAAATTGAATTTATTTTATTGACCAAATTTTAAAATTTAAATACGAAAGACTATTGCGTTATTCAGCTGTTTCGCCTGCACATCTCTTTCCTCTTTTACGAGGCATCATTTATAAGAATATTACAAACATAACACGTAGTACCATGCAGGTCAATTAATGGCCGGAAAGACATGCCTTATGGTGGCGAATCGAACCAACACCTTCTATATTAGCAACGTGCTCGGTCAAAAGTGTCGCTGTGTTCAAAATTCACGATTGGTCAAGCGTTCACTATGACATCTTTATTTGTATTAATTTTTTTTTCAAAGATTAAATTCGGTTAAATGAATGAGCGTCAGCTGTGACGATGTTGATTTGATAATGCCACGACTTCAAGCTCTCATTGTTAATTTGACACACACCTTCAAACAAGTAGTTCTCAACTGATGATAAGAAGTCAAGATTATGCAGCTCATGACGTCACGAACGAAACCCATAAGAGGGCGGCACCGAAACATTTTGGCTCCACTACCAAACGGCCGGTGTGTACGCTACTCCGTGACGTCATTCCTGATTTCACCAAGAGTGATGATGTCAGTCACGACGTCAATCGTCACTCTTAAGCTGACGTCACTCGTGACGTCAGCGCGAGCAACGAGCCCCACGGAAACAATCAATGCGCCCCACTAATCGACACTGCCTTTTCTCAACACCGCCTAATAACCAGGCCACGGAGCTCGATGTTCTACGTCACCTCCCGAAGGCCAGCACGGGGCACAGATAGGGAACGAGTGCTGCTCCAGCATTCAGTTGGGACTCGCCTTCAGTCGGTGACGACACGAGTTCCGGCCCAGCGCTGACGCATCAACTCGTGTCCAGTCCGCATCCGCGGAGGCCTCGTACCACGGTGCCTGGACCCGGCCTCGTACCACGTGACCGGGTCCAAAATTCGTCCCTGGATTTCCGCCTGATGACGTCGTAGAACTGTCATGCTGGCGCAGGCCGCGATCATGGCGGTGTCACAGCATCGATGCGGCAGACGCCTGTTCCGCTGCGGGTCCTTGTCTAGCTTGACAGTTGAGGGAAGCTTCGGCGGCCAGGAGTTGGGACGCCGTAACGACGGCCAAACACGCGTTTGCTCGCGCTTTTTTGCCGAGACTTCAACGATCGACCACCAGGATCGCGACATCCGACGGCATGACACTCCGGCTTCTGTGACGTCACTTATTGCCTCTTCGGGACCACTTTTGATGTATGGGCGGGATAGAATGCTAAGTGCACCGGTCGGAGACGCTTTCCATGGCACCGCACTTGTACTATATATGCACCGTTTCGCCACAACTCAGCAAACTGCGAACCAATCAGAGCGTCGAAGCGAGGTATATGACAACATATCGATGAAGTCCTCCTCCTGAAAAAAAACCTGTCACGTGTTTTGCTCGTAACTCGAGGAGGCCATCAGAGTGACGAGCAAATTACGGCACGTTGTTCGCGTTACTGAGAAGGGAAAGTAATTGGTTACGCTTAGGCTTCACTACGGATAAAATGAATTATTTCACTAGATTACATATTCAAGCTAGCAGCATAGCTAAACGCAGTAACGGTTGCGCATCTGGACACTTTACAGACAACGCGTGACTAGTGAGGGAAGTTTTCGTTCTGTCCTAGTCACGAACGTTCTTTTTGTTAGTTTGTTAAAAATTTAAATTAAAACTTTGTCGCTAATTCATCTCTTGTCAAGGTAGGGCTCCTCTGAATTGAAATTCTTACTTTGACGGAAAATTATTTATTTTGAAAGTAAAGAATCGTTTCATTTCTAATCGCAAAGAAAACGTCGTTGCTGGTATTTCTCTCATGTGCTCCTATAGTCACAAATGACCTTAAAAGTAAACCTACTACTCGTTTTAATAGTTTGAGGATAGGTGAATAATTGCCTTTACAGCATTAAATTTAGTGGTAAGTTATGTTTATCACTTCGATAAGTTAATATTATAGTAGCATATTCAAATGTGTTTGAATGTTTGCAAAGTATATACAGTTTATTATTTAATAAGTCAAACTAAATTTATATACAACTTATATTACCGAAATGGGGCTCTAGGTAACAAACATTGTGCATAAAAGCTATACTTTTATACTTCGATGAATTGTATTCATTAAGTTAGCCACGCTGATTTAACCTGAGACTGGGGTCGAGAAGAAACATCAAAACATAGAAGAGACAGAAAATAGACAGAACATCATTCTGTCTATTTTCTGTCCCTTCTACCTTTTGATGCGTCTCTACCCCAGTCTCAGGTTAAATCAACGTGGTTAAAGGGGCGATGCAACGATGTTTGTGCTTTACGCAAATACCGCTTAGAACAGATCCCTGGCGTTAATTACCTGTGAAACACCCGTTCGTTTTTCACCACACGCAACAGTAGTCCCAGAAAAAAATTAAAGGAAAACGAACAGATGTTCACCCCCTCAACTCGCAGCCAGAACAAGCGGCCACGTGATCCGGAGCCGATTATATGCCGCCATTGTTGATCATAGCCACGCGCTGGGGTTGGCAAGGCACAGGACACACGCTGAGTTTCAGACATTGTTATGGTTCGGCTATGTCGTCATTAAAGCGATGGGACACGGGCCACTACGCGAATGCTTCTCGAGCTATCGATTATCACGAGCCCAAATCGAGTGCCCTACGCCATGCTCGGGTCCAATCCTATGAGCCGCATTCAAATATCATCACTGGGCGGTACTGCTACCGCCCAGCTACGTCACCAAGTTTTGCGAAGGAGAGATTGAATGAAAACGCTCGCTTTTGTCCTTGAGATTACCCCTCAACAAAGGAGTTCATTGGCCAGTGGCGTTGCGTGCGAGTATCACTGAGTCCATCTAGTGCGAGTAAGCTCGTGTAAAGTGAAAAACATTCCAATTAAATATCGTTGCACCGCCCCTTTAATATTCCAGCCAGCTCGCCTGCACCCTTATAATATATTCTATGAAGTTAGCAGGTGCCTTTTTATATGAGTGGAAGCGTTCCGAAGCTTAGGTGTTTATAGCGACTTCAGGCAATAAGGGTGTGACTTATGTACTACAGAAAAAAAGCTACGTCCGCGCACAATAAGTATTTAATCATTATGCATGTCACGCACATGTGGGTAGTAACAATTTGAGAGTAAACGAAGAAATATAAAAGTTTTGTACGACCGTTACTTTTTATGGATGTTATCGGCGAAGGATGCGACTGCCGTATTGCCAATTATCTTATCAATGTTAATGGTAACAAAATACGACTTAGTGTGCTGCTCGAGACGATGTTTTATTAACGAAGCATAGCCTCCTTCTTTTCTTTCTTTCTCTCTTTTTTTACAATGTACATGATTTAATGACTCAATCGTACTATTACGATTTCTTTATGTCTCCTTTCCATTTCATTTGGATATATTTAATGCCTCCATGCTCCCTTGCAATCAAAGGGATAGCAAGGTAAAGAATGTATAAAGAAACAATATGTTAGGTCGTTCCTATTAATTGGTCTTTAGGTTCTGCCTTTATGCTATAGCCATTTAAACGTCATCCTTTGAATACTGATCTAGCAATTATGTTATCTCTGGCGTGCCTGCAATTCTTGAATAACTAGTGTACACTTTTTAACGTGTGACAACTCAACTAAAGTCCAGGTCACATGCGACATATTTCATTAATTGAAACAGGCTAGCGTAATGCTACGGCTGCGATTACACTAAAAAATCTGTCAATGATGCAGTACGTTCAGCTGTCATCTGTTTCCGATAAATTTATACTCTAATTACAGTCAGGTCAAAATAACTAAATTATTTCACTTGTGCGTAGTCTTGAAGCCCACCTAAACACGAGATTTAAAGTTTCGTGCTTACAATATAAAATACTGAAGAATATCTGCGATGGCGCTGTGAAGTCCTGAGGTTTAAATAAATTAACGAGGAGGTCCTTGATGTGCAAACAAACTCCCAGTAAACTCGTGCCATAAGGCATTTGAACTTTTCGGTGTTGTACGTTTCGCTGTTGAATTTTTCGTGCCTGGACATTTTTGTGCACGAACTTCTTTTGCTGCACCACCTTTTCGGTGTACGTGGTTTCTGGTGCACGGCCCTTTGGGTGTACGGACGTCTTGATGCTCGGACATTTCGGTGTAGAAAAAAAATGGATATTGACATAGTCGAAGCTCTCACCAATTCGATCGAAATGCTTCATTGCAAGCGTTTGCATGTTCCCAATATTCGGATTGAAATATCCTTATCATGGGGTTTTCAGCAGCACACAGATTTATTTACGTTTTGAGAAGTAATTAAGAATTGTGACAATGGAACGTCGGCAGTGTTTCCGATAGCGTACGAACTTCGAACGTCTCGAGTTCGCGCGCTGGAATGCTCAGTTTCTCGAACGCACGTGCACCGTGTCTTCGTCGCAGTGCCATAGAATGTCACTCTCTCTCGAGCGCACGTGCGCTGTGTCTCTTTCCCCGTCGTCGTGACGCTAGTCGTACATAGCATTAAAAGAAACGAAAAAGTATATGACCACATATAAATATATATGTTTTAAAGAACTTACCGATGTGATGCCGTTTTCGACTTAGTTATTAGTGAACACAACAAAATTCAAACATATTCGCAAAATTACAGTCTTATGATGAAGCAAAACATCTTTACTAGAAACTACAAAATTGCTATGGCAATTCAGAAAGAACAGACAGCTGCAGGAAGTTTTTCTGACACCTCAGAATGAAATTATTCTCTCATTACTCATTCGCGTGCACGTAAAGAGTCGTAAAAAAAAACAAAAATTGAACTATACCGAACATTAATACTATTCGCTTAAAAATAAAAGTGATGAATGTCACCGATATTCGGCACTGAGAGCAATATTATTGCGCACATCATAGAAGAGTGTGATATTTTGTTCATAATATCGTTTGGTCCATAGGTCGTAAATTTTTTACAAACAGAATAGTCCTGATTGCTTCTCATGTCTCTTTTTTTTTTTCACTAAACAGCTTACAGTATTCAGCAAACACGAAACCAATACTGCATTGAACTAAAATGAATCAACCAACTGATTTTCTGTGCCGATAAACCTCATATTGATAACGTTTCAGTTATTAAAAAAACGTAACTTTTATAGATTCTCCATCTTTACTTCCAAGCGTTTAGACCTCGTATGCTGCAAAACTCAAAGATAAACGAATGTGCAAGCAAACCACCTATTTCAAAAAGGTAATTTCTGTGCGCGTTCTTGCTAGGGCTTTCATGCTCATTTTAAAATACTTTAAATATTACGTCTGTATGTCGCAATGGTGTTGCAAGGTGCAACAAAGTCAATTTGATAAGAAACTCACAAATTAACCATGAGTGCATTTTCAAGGTCACAAAATACGGAGTGAAGAAATTATAAATATACTTTAAAATCAGACATTGAAAATAGTCATAATATACAAATGGCCAGCACCGAAAAAAAAAGAAACAAGAAACGTATACTCCAAAGTTCTTGCGCCGACAAGCCCACGCACCAAAATGTCCATACGCCGAAATATTCGTGCCCCAAGAAATCCGCACCATATATAGATCCAACACCGAAATATTCTGGGCACGAAAATGCGATGAATTACAATTTCAAGTATTTAGGTCTAAATTTAGTTTTGATTACTATTACTAACGTCTTTCGTGAAAAGTAATTGATTAGTTTACTCGTTACGTTTCAGATTACTGTAGGATACTCTGCCGGGATAATTTTCAAGAAAGCTTGCAACAACCTTCGATGTTTTCTGAAGTGTATTGCGAAACAACTACTAGATTCCGATAGTGCACAATTTAATCCGGTCGTTGTAAAACAAATGTTTTTGGCACACTAAAGATATAACATGTTATCTTTTGATCTTATTAGTAGTGTCCATTTGTGAAAACGGCATGGGCATTGAGCACCCTGGTTTGAAATCTCGCACGTACAAGATTTGAAACCGAAGTGCTAAAACCTTTTAACCCCAAATTTAGGCAACTAAAAAGGCGACTTATGAAATCTTATCACTTTTGAGCTTAGCAGTGTGCACTTAGAACTTTGGACTTTGGGCCTAGCATGCCATGGGGCACGACTCACGACGTATACAGGTGTGGCAACTGAGACGTTTTACTGGCGTATTTTGTTGTCTTCAATAAGATGTATTGTACTGGAGAGCCATTGCAACCTGTTGTATTTCATGTACTATACGACGCTGTATTCTTGTTCCACGTTTACCGCAGTTAGACCATATAGAACACGGCCTGTTACGTTTGCTCGTACTAGTCTCCAGTAGTGAAAAAGCACGGGTATATATGAGTGAACAGGTTTAAGCAAAGCTTAGGTCGCTTACGCGACTGCTTTTTTTTTTCGAATGCATACATGTTACATGGTGACTGGCAGTGATGAAAACTGACCGATAGGAGTTTCTTTTGTCCCGCCTCCGGTGCGAGCTCTCTGCCTTCGATAACGTTTTGGCGTCGCGTGAGCCTCGAGAAAGTGCGCGCAGTCAAAGCAAGCAAAGCCGAAAGGCAACGAGCCTGTCCTGGTGGAGCATGCGTTCAAAAGAGACGCCCCGATGTTCTTATCCTCTCAGTCGGTATAGTGGTCACGTCTTTCCCCACACCTTCTCGAGATGAGTAGGGACGAAGACTACGCGAGAACAAGTGTGGTGCAAGGTGTTACAAACATATGGTAAGCGTGACAACGGAAACGAAAGTCGTGTTTCAATTTTACGACCCGCGCACCCCTATTCGTTCGTATGCATAGAGTGGCGGAGGTTCGGGGAATGTAACCATAGGGCCTATAATTTCCTACCCTTGGCGTTTTGTACGCTAATCAAGTTATCTGCTAGTCACATGAAATGTAACGCAGGGAAATAGACTACTGCAGTAATTAGTAGAGGCTCTACTTGAGCATGTAAAGAAACGTTACAGTTTGATGTACGGCTCGTGGTGTGTACTCGTGGTGCTGGCTGCGTTTTTTATATTTCAGAATAAAAAAAGATCGTTCATGTCAAGAAAAAAGAAAAGGATAAAAAGAAATGTATAAAGAAATCATAAAATATGTTCGATTTTGATGATTGTTCTATTGGCAGCTGCAATTTTACTCACAATATGCACTTGAGATATTAGGGGGCACTTCGCACTTACCACAGAGCGTCAACTACCGCGTTAGGTTTATGGTCTTCATAAAATTAACAATTTTTATAGTAATGTTTTACAAATATTTTGCAATTCAATTACACTAGAAAAATACTTTATCAAAATGTAAATTGGTGATAAAAATACTCGAAAAAGTAATGCAAGGCAAGTAATGTGTTAGAGGAATACTTCTCATGTCGGACGCACTCCTACTAATTTCTAATAGCATTTGCCACAAGTTGCATCAGGTTCAAACGATATTCAGGCCATTTTAAAGTTCTACATCATCTGTCTGATTATAATGTCACGATACATAACACAGCCGTCAGCAAACAGGTGGATATGGTAAGAGACAGAAGTAGGCATGCCATCATTATAAACAAGAAGAGGATGAGGCCCCTATGAGACCCAAGGCGGTGCTGTGGGGGACAGCGGAGGTGACGAGTGCGTACGTAGATGAGCGCTCAATGACATCTACATTTGCTCGCGATCCTGCAGGATATCTACAATCCAGGTTAGTATCCATAGATCTAAGTAGGCAGTACGTTTGACAAAGTTTGAGCATTCGGCGACCTTGTCAAATGTTGTTGAAAAATCTAGAAAAATGACGTCGCTTTGGTTGCTGTTATCGAGGGTCGTATGCATGTCATGGGTGCGAGCCCATGACTTGCATGTGACCCTCGACAACAACGGGATGATTCTCGTGCGAGAATCCCTCGGGATTTTCACACTGTATGCAAGAAACAACTTGGAGAGCTTCATTTATTGGATATCAGGGAGGATTCTGTTAGCAAATCGTGCAGAAGTGGGACAGTTTGTGATATTTCTTTCGGTGTTATCATGGATTCGCAGAAGATAATGTGCGAAACCATGTGTCGTACTCGCGTAAATGAAATCACATATACTGCCAAAATTCTTGAGGTTTCTTAGGCCCAGAACTTAGCGATCTGTAAACTGCATTGCGCCATCGGGGTATGCCCGTGGTGCATGAGTCTCCCTCGGAGGTTCCTCACTCTCGCCAAAACACGGTCTCCTGTTGTTAACTGCGCGTATAGAGCTGCCTTGGACATAAAGCTATGCATGCCCACCTAGGACTGCAAATAGGCCACATAATCATCCTGTCGTCGTCGAGACTGGTCAGTTTAAAACCAACGCATTTATCTGTGGTCCCCAGGGTTCGAAGCCTCGGCCATGTCGACGCCATACGAAGGCGCAGTGCTTCCTCGTTCGGCGGTCAGGCGAACACTCCGGTGGATGCCATCACGGACAGCATTCAAGCCATCGCCGGCGAGGACGCGCTGTTATAACACCGTCAAAGAGGAAAATAGACAGCGCCGAAATAGCTCGGTTGGGAGAGCGTTAGACTGAAGATCTAAAGGTCCCTGGTTCGATCCCGGGTTTCGGCAGCTCTTGTTTCGTTATTTTACTTTCTAATAGGCTTTGCGATTTTGGTATTTTGAGTTTTAGGGTTATGCTTCAATTTCCTTTTTTATTATTTATCGCATAGGAATTCATATAGCCTGCTTCTGGGAGTGAACGATATAAAATGACTTCGGCTGAAGTGAACACAATTTCGGTTTGGAAGAAAAATGTTTCCTGTTGGTAACTTTGAAAACATATGTCCCGGCAGAGCAGAATGCATGACAAGGAAGACCATTTTTATGGCAACCTCATCAAAAGAAATTCACTTTAACCGATTATACGGCTACAAATCTAATAGACGAATAACGCATTAACTGTTGATTGAAAAACTTCACAGCCCTAGTGGCAGTGTCGGCTGTAACGCGTTACAAGTAACGGCGTTACCGTTAATGCGTTTGTTTTTCAGTAACGTAGTAACGTACTCGTTACTTTTTCAAAACAGAAACGGGTAACGGACTTAAGTTACTTATTTCAAGTAACGGGTAATGTAGTTACGTTACTCGTTACTTCTTCCCAAAACTTAAAAAAAAAATTATACTTAATATTTTCGTGTTTTTGTTGCCAAGCCATGTGAATGTTCGAGCTTTTTTATATAGATTTTTGATAAAGATAAAGTAAGTATGTTCAGTTTCGGCATGGACATAATGTTTCTTGAAATATGGCGCTTATGCCTACCTGTAACATCAAAAGAGTAAAACGTGTTAATTCATAATTTTAAAAGTAACGGAAAAGTAGCGTGCGTTACTTTTATCGGTAACGAGTAACGCGTTTAACATAATTTGAGACAAACTTCCGAGACTGGGCGTTCTTTTTATTTTGAGGAAACGCAGGTCGGTAACTCGTTACTTTTATTTGCAAGTAACGAGTAACGTACTTCGTTACTTTTTTCTCGGCATCGCCGACAACACTGCCTACTTGTAACCACCAAGCAAAGACCATGTTTTTTGTATTTTTTTGTGTGTGTGTATTTTTAGAGAATACATTTGGTAGGATACAGAGACAAAACGCCACAAATCCTGATGAGGCTTCTGCCACCATATGTAACATTGAATCTAAGGATTGCATTCTAACTTCCATTATTATGTCCACAAGCCTGCAAGCATGTACCCACTATTGAAAATGCCTTTTTTTTAAGTAGATGTTTGTGCTGATGTTTTGACTTAGGCGGTAAATTGTTGTGTAAAATACTACCTTCATTCGGCAATTATTAGCTGCCAATTTCGTGTTTCGCTAATTATGTCATTGTACTTTACCATTTAGAACTATAAAAGTAAAATGATAAAAGTCAAAGAACACATTACCTCCACAAATAAAAGTGCTTTGTATAAAATGTTTTAATCTAGAGACCAGTTTTGGGTAAGTTACTTTGAAAAAGTTATTCGTTAAATTTTCAGTTACTTTCAGAAGAAAGTAGCAAAGTTATCGTTACACTTACTGGAACGAAAATAGAACTCGTTACGGTTACAGTTCATTTAAAAAAAAGTAATGGCGTTATATTTTAGTTAATTTCATTAACACAAAAAATCAATATTAGTCGTCTGCGCGTCTGTCGTTTCACGGCTGATATGGGGAAAAAACGAATGCTAAGAAACAATAAAAAACGGCAACAAATGAAGCGCTTGAAGGGATCAACGTGAAAGTGTTAAGTCACAAAGAACGATCTCATCGGTAAAGATAACTACAGCTCGGTCTCACCCTACGATAAACTAGGGTCCGAAGGCTGGCGGGCGAGGCACTACCTCAGAAAAGCTTGCATCCGCATTGCAAAAGAGTGCGCGAGAAAAATTCCGACACGCAAAGTACGTATAGCACTAACCTTACGCATATAGATCTCTGTTGCGATAGCGCGTTATTTTATACTAGGGAATTAAAAGTATCATGGTATTTAGTTTCCATAAACATTCATGCCATATTTCGTAAACATGTTACCTGTTTGGAGAATTCGGAGGGTGCGCGGACAACACTGACATAAAGTCGTTTCGCCTTATAGTCATAACAATCTAATCCAATTCAATCTCGAACACTCCGTCCGATTAATCTCCATTTCTTTGTGGCCACTGGTTCTAATCCCGGGTTTTCTTCGCCACATCGCGTCCACACGGTACTTATTCCTTTCAGTAGTCTTCAGTAGTAGCAAGCAGTCGGAGCCGCCCCGAGGGTTCGACAAGCAGACGAAAAACTCGCCTCCGCATGACGCGTCTTGGCGCACTGAATCCACTGATACGTACGACCGAGCAAATATACCTCGTGCGCGGTTTCTAACAGGCTCGTGATTCGACCCGGCGGCCTGTAGCTTTGGGCTTTAGTCCAAAGCTACGGCAGCCCCCCCCCCCTCGAAATCTTTTGTTTTGCTGAGACCTTTCCCCTCTCCCCCTCATACAGCATTTTGTCACGCCCCCCCCCCCCAAACAAAATCCTGGCTACGTGCCTGACACGGAGTATAGGTTTTTCGCATCACATTCCCACGTGACCATAGTCGCGTCGTTACTCGTGATAGAAACTACGCATTCATAAGTTTCACGCAGGAGCACATGAAGCTCTAAATGTCGGAACACGTCATTTGGAAAGTAAGGAATGGTTAGATTCTACTCTTTCAATGATACTTATCTTAATCCTCAAGAAACTGGGCAAAGTACCGACAAAAATAACGTCGTTACTTTCATTGGTACCTCAGAAAATGTTACAAATAACAGTTACCGGTCACATTTAAACAAAGTGAGACGTTACTGTTACTCGTTATCAACAACGTAACAGATACAGTAACCCGCTACTTGAAACGCGTTGCCACCCTAGACTGCTAGAGACGTGCAATCATGATTAAAACACGAGAACGAGAAACGCGGATTGTCAGAAAAACACGGGACAGAGAGATCTCAATTTATAAGGAAGACATCCCCGAAATAGCTCAGAGCCATGGTCGACGAACTGTGTGCTATGTCCGACCCCTGAAACACTACAGTACGTTTTGTTTTGTACTGCACAAACGCCGCACTTTTAGGGGCAGTGCTCCGAGCAGTGCTGCGGGTCGACATCGTCGGCTGGAAAACTGCGAAGTTTTTGAAGGTCGGGGACCATTCCAACAGCAGAAAGAGCATGGGAGGTGCTGGTCCTTGTTGGCCCTCATGCTATATGCGATCAGGGCCGAGCAACTCGAAGTGTCGGAAAGACTGCATGGCAGCACTTTGTCGACTGTTTCATACAGTGAGCTCGCTGATCGAGGCGACGGAACAGAAAAGGTTGGAATGTTGGGCAACTCTGAGAGCGCGGATGTAAAGGCGAACGCTAAGTGCATTGCGGCGAAGGTGAGCCGCCAGGTACGGTAATATTGGCCTTCCTTGGGTGCAGGAATTCTGAAAGCCCCGTTAAGTACGCACGGCTGCGCTTCTTCAGTTAAACTGGTTGTGAAGCGTGCCTTAATTTGGTCGTACGCTTTCTTTTGAGCAGTGTTCAAAAACTTGGTGTCTTCTAGAAAAACAACTGCCTTTTAGAGCGCAGCTCTTAGGCGCCCGTTTCCGGCTAGAGCGGCGTCGCCGTCGGCGTAACCGCGCAATGCATGTTGGGACATGCACCGCGCGAGCCCCCCCCCCGAGCGGTGCGTGTTGGGACATGCACCCGCGAGCCCCCCCCCCCCCCCCCCGAGCGGTGCATGTTGGGACATGCACAGCGCGAGCCCCCCTCCCCCCTGAGGTCACGTGGCCTCCCCCTCGAAGTCACGTGACCCTCCCAGGTCACGTGACCCCCCCCCGAGGTCACGTGACCCCCCCCCGAGGTCACGTGACCCCCCACCCCGGAGGATATTGAAGAATGAGGGGAGGAGGAGAAGGAGGAGGAGGAGGGGTATACCCTCCCCTGAGTACCCTTCCCTCCTCCTCCTCCTCAAGAGCTGCGCTCCAATTCGGCGTTACAGGGACTTGTAAACGGCTTTCATTTT